>CAUYON010041783.1:0-10130 GCA_963573935.1 Arctocebus calabarensis | reverse complement strand
GCCTTTTCTATGGATACTCTGCCCACTCCTTTAGTTCCCTCTTGTGGAGAGCATCTCAGAATTTGTGTTCCTTATCTCAACCTGCAAAGTCAGGCAAGGTGCTAAGTAAGAGCTTCCTGTTTATTTTTCCCAGAACAGTGGCCTGAAGAGTTCAATGCTTCTGGACCCCTTCCAATCTCACAGAATTGAGCCAGCTGCTAATATCCATGTGCTGTTTGTGCAGAGTTACAAGTTTCCTTCGTGGGGACTTTTGGTCACCTGTGAAGGCCCAGGTGAGCCATCTTTGGGGTGCATGTATAAAGGCTGGTGGAGCAGCTGCGGGTGAGACATCTCTCATGGTTTATGAATGTGTCTCTTGGTGGGTTCTATGAGTCGGTTACTAAAATATGCTGCCAGATTTTGAGGTCTCTGTTATATTTACTCTGAGATCTTGACTGTTTCACTGCTCCTACCCTCCCTCAGAATATTCAGCCATCTGATTCTCTCAGTGATCTGGGTGGGGCGAGGCTCAGGCTGGCCTTTTGACAGCTGTGTCTGGAAAGCTCAGTGCTCACTCTGCTCACTTTTCCCAGTGGAATGACTTGCCAGGTCTTTTGGAACTTAGCTATGCCATGTTGTGGGAGGGGTGATTCCAGGAAAAAGAAACTGTATTTCTAATCTTCTACAAGCATCTATTCTTCAACTTTTTGCTCAAACAGAGTGGTGGAATCTCTCCACTGGACTTCTGAAGAAATATTTATATCCATAGATAGAACAAAATTGATGTTTATATTGGTGTATGAGGGCTGGAATTTCTTACCCTACCATCTTAATGATATCATTCCACCCAGTGTAACTCAGTTCTGTGTACCCTCAATGAATCCCCAACGATTAAAAAAAAAAAAAAAATGAAGGTTTTGAAAAATGGTTTAGATCAGAAGGCATGGTAACACAGGTCAGTTTTCAAAATGTCACAACTGAAAAACAGTGACTCTTTGGCCTGTACCTTGCATTTTCCACTCTGCAATTATGCCCCATGGCTGCAACGTCTGCCAGATCCACACATTATTATGTTCACTATTGAACTGAAACCTGAGAGTTTTGGCAATCACTGGCGTTTATTGTTTGTGCATTCAAGTCACAGATTACACAAATAGTCAACACATTTCCAGTACGAGATTAAAATAAACTTCTGTAGGGAAAAGACAATTTTCTGTGAAATGTTTCAGATAGGAAAGAGAGATCTTGGTTCTTTCCCTCCATTTCCACCTTTTCCAGGTGGTGATTTGATTCCTTACCATTCCCCAAATGTGAGGTCTTTTGCTTTTTTGGTTTCTTTTATTTCGTTTTAAAATATTATACATACAGGGCTTATCTATATTTGTTTTTGTATTCTATTATAAAAACTAGATCACCCCACAAATGTGCAATCATTTGCCATTTGGAATTTTTCATGACCACCCTTTTGTTCTGATCACAACAATTGAAAGGTGTCTGGGCTCATCTCCTACACTTCCTGTTCTAATATGAATTTAGTTATCTCTTCAAAAAGAAATTAACTACTTCTGTCCATATATTTGTTATTTTTCAATATTAAATATTTTTGATAGTATACTCATGTTTTACTGGGTATAGTCAACTTTAATGACATTCTAATTATATTAATGTACATGTTATAAAATATATAATTTGATTGTTATAATAAGTTATAATTTTACATTGTAATATGATGTAAATATTACAGATTAAATGTAAAATCTATAGTAAAATAATTTTGCTTAAAATTCAGTAGAAATTACTTCTTTTTGCTTAGTTACACCCTCATCTAGTATAAAGTTAAATTTTTCTTAGTTTTGTCTTAAGGTTTTCTTTTTTGTTTATGAATTATACATGAAAATATTTCTGGCTTTCTGTATATTTTAGAAAATGTGTATATATCAACTCTAACCGAGCTTCCCCAGGACACAATGTGATGAACTTGTCCAAAGTCAAGACAAAAGAAAAGATTTTTCAAGCTGCCAGGAGTAAGCACCAGTTGACCTACAGGAGCAAATCTATCAGGGTGACTGCACACTTCTCTAATGAAACTTTCCAAGCAAGAAGACAATGGTCACCCACCTTTAATCTACTTAAATAGAAAATGTGTATATAATTCAAAAACAAAACAAAACCCAGTCAGATCACTCCAGCTCAATCCTATCCCCTACGCTGCTGGTCTCGCTCCCTCACAAGTACACACTTGCAAGGATCTAATAAAAATTTATTCTGTCATTTTTAACATAAAATACAGTCACATAAGCAAATCCATAACAATACACTATTTGTCTCTGTTTCTCAGTAAAGTAAAGCTAATTGCACATGATATTCTAAGTCTTTCTTTTTCTCCCTCCTTCCCTCCCAAGCTGTGTGTCCAGGAGGTCAGCCAAGAGAACACGGTCAGCACATCCCCGCTGTCCAGGGTTCCAATGTGGGGACATACAGGGATTCACACAGTCTCTCTTTGATTGAGGCTAGGTAGCTACAGCTATTGTGATGTTACAAATAATAATTCTCCAAGAAATAGCTTTGTACTTATAAAAGAACTGTTCTTAGTGTTTGTGTTCACTTGGAATAATGGGTTGTGCAAGAAAAGACAATATCTCAATGCAATGAGATTAACCAAATTATCTTTTTCAGTCACCAAATCCTCTAATTCAAATGAAATCAAACTCCAACATCTCTTCAGAATGGATGGATTAGTCTCTATTAATCTGAGTTGGGGAGTTATTTTTCTCACTCAGACTGGTGCTGGAATCCTTGGAAATTCTTCACTCCTTTGCTTTTATACCTTTGCCATTATTACTGCAAAGATCCTGAAGCCCAGAGACCTGATCCTCAACCAGCTGGTCTTAGCTAACAGCTTGGTTCTCTGGTCTAAAGGGGTCCCTCAGACCATGGCAGCTTTTGGACTGAAATCTTTCCTGGATGAGGCTGGATGTAAACTTGTCTTCTATTCACACAGAGTGGCCAGAGGGGTTTCCCTGAGCACCACCTGCCTCCTCAGTGGCTTTCAGACCATTAAACTTTCTCCCAGTATCTCTAGGTGGCTGGACATTCAAATTAGATCCCCAAGGTGCATGGTTTTCTGCTGTTTCCTCTGTTGGGTTTTATACCTTGTATTAAATATTCCTATTGCAAGGTATGCAACTGGTTCCATGAATAGCAAAAACATGAGCATGGATAAACTGTATAGATACTGTTCCTTACACACTTCAGGGATATTATTCTCAGTACCTGCAGTCATTTTCTCTTTCACGGATGGAGCGTGTTTGACCATCATGGCCTGGACCAGCGGCTCCATGGTCCTCGTCCTGCACAGGCACAAGCAGAGAGTCCAGCACATCCACCGCAGCAGCGCCTCCCCCAGAACTGCTCATGAAACTAGAGCCACACACACCATCCTCATCCTGGTCAGCATGTTTGTCTCCTTTCATGCTCTAGGTAGTATTTTATCCTATAGGGTGACCCAAACACAGCACCCAGGCCACTGGCTGAGGGGCATCTCCTTCCTGGTGGCATCAGGCTTCCCGACACTCAGCCCCTTTGTGTTCATTGTCAGTGACGCCCGAGTCTCACGGTTCTGTTTTGCCTGCTGGACAAGAAAGACAAATGCTTTAAAAATGATCTCTGGGCTGTAAGTTCCTTCCAGAACATTGCCTCATATATTTTATCATTCCCTTCTTATTTGTAGGTCCATATATACCCAGTTAATAGGAATGAACTTTGGGATTTAGTACTGAATAAAAATAACAATAATTCTGGCTTCCTGTAGCTTTTTAAAGAAACAATAAATTAACATGGCATAAAAAATAGCCCAATTGTTTGACAATCCTCTGAAGAATTAAACAGAATTACCATGTGATTCAGCTATTTCTCTGCTGGTTATATATCCAAAAGAAATCAAAGGGACTTGAGCAGAGAGATGAGATTCAGCTCATGATAGATGAGCCCTGTTCATAGAGGCTTTACTCGCAATAACCAAAAAGTAGAAACAATCCAAATGTCTATTCATGGTTGATTACTTCTCCATCTTAAACAGGGGTGAAATTGTGATTAACGCATGCTACCCATGTATTAAGCTTGAAGGCGTTGTGCTATGTGAAATAAAACAGTCACGATGCATAAATATTTTATGATTCAACTTATAGGAGGTATCTAGAATGGTCAAACCCACAGAAATAAGAAGTAGAATATTGGTTACCAGGGTGTGTAGGGAGATAAAATGGAGGGTTGCTAAATGGATTCAGATTTATTTGAGGACGATGATGCCCAGGGAGTTGTGCACACCAACAAGAATGCACTTCCAACTACCAAACTGCACACTTCAAAACAGACCCAGATGCGCCCACCCCGCTGATTTCCTGAACAGTGTTACAGTTTCCCAACTGGTCCCAGATGCCTCCTGTGAATCCCCATCTGCCCAGAGGCTCTGTTATAATTATTTACTCAGCTGACCCTACTGAACTTTCTAGAGTTCAGCTGCTCACCTTGCTGAACCCAATTCTCTGGGGACTGAATTAGTTTGTGCATCAATAAACAGTTGTAAACATCTAACATCTGGCAGCCCTGGCTGGGTCCTGCAGTGCCCAGGTCACTCAGACCCTCTCTTCTGCCTTCACAGTTGTTCAAAGCTGGGTAAGGAAAACAAGAGCTACTAAAGGAGGTGTCAGGGTTTTCCTTTTCATTTTGTTCAAAAACAATTAAGAATTATTGAATATATTCAAGGAACACAATCTGGTCATTTGATCTACGCATACAGTATGCTGTGCAATGATTAGCAAAGATCACAAGCACATCCATCACCACCAGGCTGCACATTAGAGCCCCTGAAATTGTTCATCTTAGGACTTAGACCTGGTGTTGGTGTGTTTTTTTGTTTGTTTTGTTTATTTGTTTTTTTATTAAATCATAGCTGTGTACATTGGTGCAATCATGGAGTACAGTGTGCAGGCTTCATATACAATCTGAAATATTTTCATCCAACTGTTCAACATAACCTTCATGGGATTTTATCATTTACTGTGTTAAAACATTTGTGTTCTGCATTCAGTAGGTTTCACCTGTCCCTTCCAAAATGCACCATAAGTGTGATCCCACCCTTTACCCTCTCTCCACCCATCCTCCCCCTCCCCTTCCCTCCCTTACCCCTTTCCCCGTCTTCCTGTGCTATAATTGGATTATGGCCTTTATATGAAAACTATAAATTAGCTTCATAGTAGGGCTATATACACTGGATACATTTTCTTCCATTCTTGAGATACTTTGCTAATAAGAATGTGTCCCAGCTCATTCCATGTAAATATGAAAGAGGTAAAGTCACCATCTTTCTTTAAGGCTGCATAATATTCCATGGTATACATGTACCACAATTTATTAATCCATTCGTGGATCAATGGGCACTTGGGCTTCTTCCATGACTTAGTAATTATGAATTGGGCTGTAATAAACAATCTAATACACATATCTGTGATTTTGGGTCTTCTGGGTATATACCAAGTAAAGGAATTACAGGATCAAATGGCAAGTGGTCTATTTTTAGATCTCTGAGTATTCTCCAAACATTTTTCCAAAAGGAAAGTATTGGTTTGCATTCCCACCAGCAATGTAGAAGTGTTTCCTTTTCTCCACATCCACGCCAACATCTCTGGTTTTGGGATTTTGTTTTGTGGGCTAATCTTACTGGAGTTAGGTGATATCTCAAAGTAATTTTGATTTGCATTTCTCTGATGATTAAGGATGGTGAGCATTTTTTCATGTGTCTGAAGGCCATGCGCCTGTCTTCTTTAGAGAAGTTTCTCTTCAGATCCTTTGCCCATCCTGAGATGGGATCACTTGTTCTTTTCTTGCTAATACGTTTGAGTTCTCTGTGGATTCTGGTTATTAAACACTTGTCAGAGGCATAACCTGCAAGTATTTTCTCCCATGATGAGGGCTGTCTGCTTGCTATACTTACTGTGTTCTTGGCCGTGCAGAAGGCTTTTAGTTTGATCAGGTCCCAGTAGTGTATTTTTGATTCTGCTTCAATGGCCTGGGGGGAAGGGTCCTCTTCATAAAGTATTTGCCCAGGCCAATTCTTTCAAGAGTTTTCCCTGCACTTTCTTCTAGTATTTTTAGTTTCATGTCTTAAGTTTAAGTCTTTAATCCAATGTAAGTCTATCTTCATTAGTGGTGAAAGTTGTAGGTTCAATTTCAGTAATCTACAGGTTGTCAGCCAGGTCTCCCAGCACCATTTGTTAAATATGGAGTCTTTTCCCCACTGAATGTTTTTAATTGGCTTGTTGAAGATCAAATAGCGGTAAGTAGTTGGGTTCATCTCTTGGTTCTCTATTCTGTTCCAAACATCTACCTCTCTGTTTTTGTGCCAGTACCATGCTGTTTTGATCACTATTGATATATAGTACAGTCTCAGGTCTGGCAGCGTGATTCCTCCTGCTTTGTTTTTATTTGTAAGTAATGTCTTGGCCATTCGAGGTTTTTTCTGATTCCATATAAAATGAAGTATTATTTTTTTGAGATCTTTAAAATATAACACTGGAGCTTTAATAGGAATTACATTAAAATTATATATTGCTTTGGGAAGTATGGACATTTTAACAATGTTGGTTCTTCCCAACCATGAGCATGGTATGTTTTTCCATTTGTTGACATGTTCAGTGATTTCTTTTCTTAGAGTTTCATACTTCTCTTTATAGAGATCTTTCTTTTCCTTTGTTAGGTAAACTCCTAAATATTTCATCTGCTTTGGCACTACTGTGAAAGGAATGGAATCTTTGACTATTTTTTCAGCTTGGCTGTTGTTAGTGTATATAAAGGGTACTGATTTATGAGTGTTGATTTGATTTTATAGCCTGATACCTTACTGTATTCCTTGATCACTTCTAAGAGTTTTATAGTAGAAACCCTGGTGTTTTCCAGATGTACAATCATATTGTCTGCAAAGAGTGAAAGTTTGATCTCTTCTGACCCTATGGGGGTACCCTTGATTGCCTTTTCTTCCCTAATTGCAATGGCTAAATCTTCCATTACACTGTTGAAGAGCAATGGGGACAATGGGCAACCTTGCCTAGTTCCTGATCTAAGTGGGAATGATTTCGATTTAACTCCATTCAATACACCTATGTAAGTTTTTAACTAGCAAGTTCTCTTCCCCCATGATTGGTTGGGTTGCATTCTTACCCAGCGCCAGCACCAAGCAGTGTGTGCCCTAGTCCAGAGTCCTTGGTTACCTCAGAATCAGCAAGTGGTCAGAAGGAGCTAGAATTCAGGGGAAGGCCATGGTCTTTTCTCTCAGGAGTCCCCACCTGTCTAAGGGCTGCAGCCACTGGAAACTTGTAGCTGTGATGCTGCCAGGAAATGGGTGGTGGCTGAGCACACAATCACTAAACAAAAGAGTCACCCCTTTTGACAGCACTTCATTTGTGCCAGGCTGGTCCTGAGGACATCACAAATGTTGACTCACGTAAACTTCAAAGCCCTTAAGAGGTAGGTACAAATGAGGTAGCTGAGGCCTCATGACGATAAAGGAACCACCCCAAGGTCAAGCAGCCCAAGAACTGCTGGAACCAGTAATGGAGCCCACCTGTCTAGCCCCAGAGCCAGTGTCACAGCACCCTGACCTCCCAAGTGCTTTTCCATCCCTTCTCTAGGCCCTTCACAGGTGGAACATCTCTCTAAGCCTCCTTCCCCCATCAGCCATGTCCTTGACCATAGCCACTCCAGGTTTTCAGAGCCAAATGGGATCACGTCACCCACATATGAGGAAATGGAGGTCCTGAAAGGTGTATGACACGCATATCCCCTAATCTAAAGGTAATAGGCAGAGAAAGACGCTCCTACGTGAGAACAGCAAGGAGTATTTATGAAGTGTCCATTGAGACTGCGTTGCAGATATTGTCCAGACACTGGAGACTCAGCAGGACAGGAGCACTCAGGCCCTGACTAGATGTGGTGACATTTAGCATGAAAGTCAATAAGATAATTCCAGACCTAGTGGCAAGTGCTTTTGAGAATACAGTAAGGATAAAGGCCAGGAACACTACCAGGGGAGATGAGCTTCGTCCCCCATCCTCACCTCACTTTATACAAACCTGTATGGTGAGCACAGGGACCGCGCTGGGGCTCTCAATGGCATTCTCCCCACAACTGTGAGAAGATGACTTTTATTTCCTTATTCTAGAAGGGGATACCAGGGACGGCTTAGCCAGTTTGCCGTCACCGTGCAGACCACCAGCTGAGCAGTGGCTGGCAGGTTTATCTTATACTGGGGAAGGGGCGGGGCTTTGAACAGCCCGCCCCTTCTCCGAGCCTCGGGTTCAGACAATTCATCCAGGAAGGGGCGGGGCGCGCAAGAATGTAGCGATTGGCTCGCCCCGGTGAGTGGGCGTGGCCTCTGGCTTGTGCGCGCGCCGAGAGGAGGCGTTGCGGAGGGCAGAGATGAGAGGGGCGTGGCCCCGCGCGGGCGGCCGTTGGCCGCGTGGCTCCGCCCCGGATGTCTTGCGTCGCTAACTGGGCTGCGGTGATTGGTAGGCGCAGCGCAGGGGGCGGGGCAGAAGGTTCTGGAGGGGGCTGGCGGGCTCTGGAAGCTTCCGCCGGACGGGTATAAAGAGTCCGGGACGGGGCGGCAGCGGAGCCGGGGGACGGCGACAGCTGGGCGGCGGGCCGCAGGCGGGGGCCATGGGCAAAGACTACTACCAGATCTTGGGCCTGGCCCGTAGCGCGTCAGACGAGGAGATCAAGCGGGCCTACCGCCGCCAGGCGCTGCGCTACCACCCAGACAAGAACAAGGAGCCCGGCGCCGAGGAGAAGTTCAAGGAGATCGCCGAGGCCTACGACGTGCTCAGCGACCCGCGTAAGCGCGAGATCTTTGACCGCTACGGGGAAGAAGGTGCGTGCTCGCGGTCGGGGGCGCGCCCCGCCGTTTGACAGGCGGGGAAACCGAGGCACACCGGCTGCGCACTGCTGGCCCCTCCCGGGAGGACGCCCTGGGCTCAGGGGCAGAGCAGCTCCCGCCCCGCGGTCGCGCGGGCCTCGGCCTTCGATTGGTGGCCACCCGGCGAGGGGAGGATCCCTGGAATCTTCTAGCACGTCGGGGCCTGCCCCTCCCTGGGCGCCTCCTCCCACGTCCAGAGCAGCCCGGTGCTGCGGGTGGTGACAGAGCGGGGGATGGGGAGTGCGCGGCTGAGCGCAGCGGGCTGGGCTCACCTGGGCTAGGCCGCGAGAGCTGCAGGGCGGTGCCCCCGGTACAACCTGCGAGGAGCAAACGTGGCCTGGGAGGGTAGGTGGGATGATCCCCGCGGGGCGTCACCCAGCTCAGAGGAGGCGGCTGGCGGCGACCGCGACCATCCAGGTGCAGGGACCGTGTCGCGCGGCTGCCCAGCCAGCCTGGGGAGAGGAGGCGAGGCCTTGTCCGGTTGCCCATTGATGACTCAGACTGGCTTCTGGGCCTGATCTTAAGACATTTTTTATATAAGAATGGTGGCAGCGAATGCTAGGGTATGAGAAGTTGAGAATTCTTCATCCTTTTGTTTTTTTCTTAATTTTCACTTATTTTTACTTACATGTTCCTAATCCTAAAGTATTTAACGCAAACCGTACTGAAAGCTGACCCAGGGTCATACCTTTCTTAGCCAGCCTCTTAGTCTTTGTAAGGCCTTTGCCAGGAAGGTGGACTGGTCAAGAAGTGGTAGGCCCTGCGTGGCACCTAGATAGAGAAGGATATCTCAGCGTTTGAGCCCTTCACCACTATCAGCCAGGCTGAAGCACCTGAGAGGGTTGGTCTGTGTTGCTGTAATGGGAGGTAAAAGCTTGGGGTTTTTCTTTAATCTTCCCTGGCAGGCTAAAAAAAGTTTCTCCCCTGTGGTTTCCAAGTTTTTTCCCCTTAGAAGAAACTCTTGAAGATAGAAGCTCCTGGCCAGCCATCTGACAGTTTCCAATTTTGCTTTTCAGGCCTGAAAGGTGGTGGCCCCAGTGGCGTTAGTGGCGGTGGTGCTAATGGTACCTCTTTCAGCTACACATTCCATGGAGACCCTCATGCCATGTTTGCTGAGTTCTTCGGTGGCAGAAATCCCTTTGACACCTTTTTTGGGCAGCGGAACGGGGAAGAAGGCATGGAC
>CAUYON010041782.1:0-20055 GCA_963573935.1 Arctocebus calabarensis | reverse complement strand
CCTGGATAGAGTGCCATGGCATCACAGCTCATAGCAACCTCCAATTCCTGGGCTCAAGCGAGTCTCTTGCCTCTGCCTCCCAAGTAGCTGGGACTACAGGCACCCGCCACAATGCCCGGCCATTTTTTGGTTGCAGCCGTCGTTGTTTGGCGGGTCCTGGGGCTGGATTCGAACCCGCCAGCTCAGGTGTACGTGGCTGGCGCCTTAGCCCGTTGAGCCACAGGCGCCGAGCCTATAACTACTGCTTTAATAGATCTTCCCAATCGTGTCTCTTCTCCATGTTCCTTAAGGCCTGGGAAACCCTGGCTAAGTAGTGCCTTGTGTAACCCACTCAATGGGACCAGAAGGAGGACTAGATATACCAGGGCTCAGAGCACTCTCTTCCTACCTCCTTCTTAGTCTCCAGCCACACCATCTGTTTTCATAGTGCTTGGAAAAATTAATTTCTATCATCTGGGGTTTTTTTGTCTAACCTTATCTAAGAAGGGAATAATTGAACTCGAGTGTGGACAGTATTTTTTTCGATCTTAAAATTAAATATCATTTAGTTGCTTTGTGTTTACTTATTAACCAGTGGGTTTTGTTGTCTACCTATTTGCAAAAGATGGATGAAAATAGGTTTTCTTGGGCGGCACCTGTGGCTCAGTGGCCCATATACCGAGGATGATGGGTTCGAACCTGGCCCTGGCCAGCTAAAAGAACAGTGGCAACTGCAACAAAAACAGCTGGGCGTTGTGGCGAGTGCCTGTACTCCCAGGTACTCGGGAGGCTGAGGCAAGAGAATTGCCCTAGCCCAGGAGCTGGTGGTTGCTGTGAGCTGTGAGGCCGCGGCACTCTACTGGGGGTGACAAAGTGAGACTCTGTCTCAAAAAAAAAAAAGAAAATAGGTTTTCTTACTGTGGTACTGTCTCTGAATTAACAGTACTGATTTTATAAAAAGATGAAAAGCGTCATAAAATCACGATCCTCCATTTTCTTACCTCATTTAACTCTCTGACATGATAGGGAGATAAGCTAGTTAAGAAGAGTATTGATCATAAGTCATAAAGTTTTTTAGAAGACTGGTAAAAAAAAAAAAAAAAGAAGAGTATTGAAGCAAAATTCTTTTTTTTTTTTTTGTTTGAGGCAGAGCCTCAAAAGTGTTTCCCTGGGTAGAGTGCTGTGGCATCACAGCTCATAGCAACCTCCAACTCCTGGGCTCAAGTGATTCTCTTGCCTCTACCTCCCAAGTAGCTGTGACTACAGGCGCCCACCACAACTCCCGGCTATTTTTTGGTTGCAGCTGTCATTGTTGCTTGGTGGCCTTGGCTGGATTCGAACCTGCCAGCTCAGGTGTATGTGGCTGTTGCTTTAGCCGCTTGAGCCACAGGCAAAATTCTTTATAGCCTTACTGAGCACAGGCTTCAGACCCAGATGTCTGGTTCACATCACAGCTCTGTCCCTCACTGGCAAGGAAGCTTGTGTAGATAACCAAACCTCTTTGTGCCCCATTTCCTCATGATGTAAGTAGGCCAAATTATAGTACCTTCTCAGAGGGTTGATCCAAGGATCAGGGGAGTTAATACATATAAAGAACTTATAACAGGGCCTGACCTCTTGAAAACTCAAAATCCACGTTATCGTTAAGTAGTTTCAGGACGTAATACAGTCTGATTTTGAACCTTGCTTTTTGCACAGATAATTATTGTATATTTGCCATAGCCATTTTATCCTCGAAGATCTCAGGGGAGAACCATTGATTCAGAGTCACTACCTTGAATATTTTTCTTGAGACAAAACTATTTTTTTATTTTTTGGCAATTTTCAGCTGGGACTGGGTTTGAACCTACCACCTCTGGTATATGGGGTTGGCACCTTACTCCTTGAGCCGCAGGCGCCACCCAGAAACAAACCTATTTTTTCTTCCTTTTCTTTTTCTTTTTCTTTCCTTTCCCTTTCCCCTTCTCCTTTCCTTTCCTTTCCCTTTCTCTTTCCTGTTTTTCCCTTTCCCATTTCTTTCCCTTTCCCTTCCCTTTCTTCTTTCCCTTTCCTTTTCCTTTCTTCTTCCCTTTTCTTTCCTTTGTCTCATTTGTTGCCCCAGGCGAGAGTGCTGTTGTGTCAGCCTAGCTCACAGGAACCTCAAACTCCTGGGTTCAAGTGATTTTCCTGCCTCAGCCTCCCAAGTAGTTGGGATTAAAGGCATGTGCCACCAGGCTGACTAATTTGTCTATTTTTTGTAGAGATGGGGTCTTGCTTTTGCTCAGGCTTGCAAACCTGTCTTTTCATGGTTTCCTGACTATAATGCTAAATGTCCTCTCCTATGTAAACACTTGTGGTTTGATCATGACCTTGGAAATTGGTTATGTATCTTTGTGATACTTCCATTGTTGTATAGGACTATTGTTTTCCTTTCTTTCTTCTCTTCTCTTTTGTTTTTTCTTTTTTCTTTTTTTTTTTTTTGAGACAGAGCCTCAAGCTGTCACCCTGGATAGAGTGCTGTGGCATCACAGCTCACAACAATCTCCAATTCCTGGGCTCAAGCGAGTCTCCTGCCTCTGCCTCTCAAGTAGCTGGGACTATGGGTGCCCGCCACAATGCCCGGCCATTTTTTGGTTACAGCTGTCATTGTTGTTTGGTGGGCCCAGGCTGGATTTGAACCTGCCAGCTCAGGTGTACATGTTTGGTGCTTTAGCCACTTGAGCCATAGGTGCTGAGCCTTTTCTTTTCTTTTTTGAGACAAAGTCTCTGTCACCCAGGAGTGGAGTGCCCTGGCATCATTATAACAACCTCAAACTCTTAGGCCCAAGTGATCCTCTTGTCCCAGCTTCTGAAGTAGTTGGGACTGCAGGCACCTGCCACAATGCGCTGAGCTAGTTCTTCTGTTTTTAGTAGAGAAAGGTTTGGCACTTGCTCATACTCGTCCTAACTCCTGAGCTCAAGCAGTCCATCTGCCTCAGCCTCCCAGAGTGCTAGGATTACAGGTATGAGCCACCACGCTGAGCCTAGGACTGTTGTTTATCTCTTTTAGACTTTTCTTTTTACATATTTCTTTGTTGATCATGATGAGTTTATCATCTTCCTAGGATGTTATGAACCCTGAGAGGAAATGAAACATGGTATGAAACTAGGGGCTCCTGAGTCAGCTGGCTGGGGTTTGAATCTGCTTCTCACTAACACTGGCAAGGTATTAATTTACCTGATCCTGTTTCCTACCCTCTATTTTAGGGCTATAGTGAAGATATTAGATATGATGTAGAAAGAACACCTGGCTGATAACCCTAGCACTTGGGAGGCCGAGGCAGGTCGATTGCTTGAGCTCGCAGGTTGGAAACCAGCCTGAGCAAGAGTGAGACCCCTGTCTCTAAAAATAGTTGGGTGTTGTGGTGGATGCCTATAGTCCCAGCTACTCAGGAGGCTGAGGCAAGAGAATCGCTTGAGCCCAAGGGTTTGAGATTGCTGTGAACTGTGATGGCATGGTATTCTACCCAGGGTGACAAAGTGAAACTCATATCTCAAAAAAAAAAAAAAAAAGAACACCTGGCTGTGTACTGTGCCTAGCCCTCAGCCTTGGGCATAGTATGCCCATGATAAATGTGAATAAGTTGATCTCTTTGAGTTGCAGCCCTGTAGCTATTGTTTTGTTGGAGAGCTGTAGTCTGGGCATAGTATGCAATTTGCTGTGAGGCTGCATGACTGAGCACCTGCTGGTGGAAGACACTAGGGTGAAGATAGTTATATTTCAGAGATGCTTTCTGGTAATCAGGATCTTACAGTCTCAGTGGGATGGACCATTTGATGATTCTGTTGGTAATAGCTATAGCAGTTCCATGCAGCATTGTGGATGTTGGCTTATTGGGTCTTGTGGCTGAGTACCATCTTTCCTGTTATGTAATTCACCAAAGTTGCTTTCATCCCCCATCTGGAATGCTCATGTGCCTGGTAAGTTACCTGTTGTTGCCATTGCCAGCATCTTTTTTTTTTTTTTTGAGACAGAGTCTTACTTTGTGACCCTTGGTAGAGTGCCATGGTGCTACAGCTCACAGCTCACAGCAACCTCCAAACTCCTGGGCTCAAGCGATTCTCTTGCCTTAGCCTCCCAGGTAGCTGGGACTACAGGTGCCCGCCACAACGCCCGGCTGTTTTTTGGTTGTAGTTGTAATTGAGGCTGGATTCAAACCCACCAGCTCCGGTATATGTGGCTGGCGCTCTAACTGCTTGAACTATAGGCACCAAGCCTTGCTTTTTTGAGACAGAGCCTCAAGCTGTCACCCTGGACAGAGTGTTATGGCATCACAGCTCACAGCAACCTCCAGTTCCTGGCCTCAAGCGAGTCTCCTGCCTCCGCCTCCCAAGTAGCTGGAACTATAGGGACCCGCCACAATGCCGGGCCATTTTTTGGTTGCAGCCGTCATTGTTGTTTGGCGGGCCCAGGCTGGATTCTAACACTCCAGCTCAGGTGTACGTGGCCTATTGAGCCACAGGCGCCGAGTTGTCTTACTAGTTTCTTAACAGAGGTGTCTGATCTCTCAGCTGTAATGCCATAAGAAGCAGGCCACAAAGAACAAGCTGAGTCTTTTACAGTTGAACACAAAACTTTGAAAAACACTGGATGGTGAGGCGACACCTGTGGCTCAGTGAGTAGGGCGCCATCTCCAGATCCTAAGGCTGGCTGGTTCAGGCCCGGCCATGGCACTCTACAGAGGGTGACATAGTGAGATTGTCTCAAAAAAAAAAAAAATTACGTTTTTATTCAGTTATTTATTTATTTATGTACTTCCCTTGTGTGTGTGTGTGTGTGTGTGTGTATATATGTATATGTATTTTTTTTTTTTTGTAGAGACAGAGTCTCACTTTATCGACCTTGGCAGAGTGCCGTGGCATCACCAACTCATAGCAACCTCCAACTCCTGGGCTTAGGTGATTCTCTTGCTTCAGTCTCCTGAGTAGTTGGGGCTACAGGTGCCTGCCACAACGCCCGGCTATTTTTTTGTTTTGCAGTTTGGCTGGGGCCAGGTTTGAACCTGCTACCCTTGGTATATGGGGCCCTACTCACTGAGCTACAGGTGTCCCCCTATATATTTTGTTTTTTGAGACAGAATCTTACTCTTTTACCCTGGATAGAGTGCTGTGGCGTCATAGCTCACAGCAACCCCAAACTCTTGGTTTCAAGTGATCCCCTGGCCTCAACTTCTTGAGTAGCTGGGACTACAGGCACTCACTACCATGCCCAGCTAATTTTTCTAATTTTAGTAGAGACGAGGTCTCACCCTTGCTTACGCTGATCTGGAACTCCTGAACTCAAGGGATCTATCCACCTTGGCCGGGCCGAGTGCTAGGATTACCGGCATGATTACAGGCCCGATTTTTTTTTTTTTTTTAACCCAGAATCCCTTTATACGAATGAGAATCATTGTCAAACAAGAATGGAGAAATTGAGCTGGTCATTTCCAATATTATTATTATTATTTTTATTTTTTTTTTTGAGACAGAGCCTCAAGCTGTCACCCTGGATAGGGTGCTGTGGTATCACAGCTCACAGCAACCTCCAATTCCTGGGCTCAAGCAAGTCTCTTACCTCCGCCTCCCAAGTAGCTGGGACTATAGGCACCTGCCACAATACCTGGCCACTTGTTTTTTTTTTTTTTTTTTGGTTGCAGCCATCATTGTTGTTTGGCAGGCCCGAGCTGGATTCGAACCCGCCAGTTCAGGTGTACGTGGCTGGTGCCTTAGCCCGTTGAGCCACAGGTGCCGAGCCATTTCCAATATTAGCTTCAAGGAAGAACTGGAATTAGTTTCAAATTAATTATTATTATTATTTTTTTTGAGACAGGGTCTTTGTCGCCCTGGTAGAGTGCCATGGCGTCATAACTCACAGCAACCTCAAAGTCTTGGGCTCAAGTGATGTTCTTGCCTCAGCCTCCCAAGTAGCTGGGACTACAGGTGCCAGGCACAATGCCCAGCTATTTTTAGAGATGGGGTCTCATGCCAGCTCAGGGTGGTCTTGAATTCCTTACCTTAGGCAATCCACCCACTTCATAGTGCATCTTGCCTAGCTTTCAAATTAAATCTCAATCCTAGGCATGTAGTTCTAGAAGATCCCACCAGTACTTCTGCTGTTACACTTACATGTTTTCTGTAAAATCACATACCTATGAGAAGAGAGCTTCTGGGGAAAATAAAATTATGGCATTGTAACTGCAACTTTATGACCAGACTATGACAAAACAATTACCAGATCCTGGAAAGATGCTTTGGACAACCTAGGCAGGCAACTCAGGACAATGCTGAAAATGTGCAATGAGTATTTTTTTTTTTTGAGACAGAGCCTCAAGCTGTTGTTCTGGGTAGAGTGCTGTGGCATCACAGCTCACAACAACCTCCAATTCCTGGGCTCAAGTGAGTCTCTTGCCTCTGCCTCCCAAGTAGCTGAGACTACAGGCGCCCGCCACAACGCCTGGCCATTTTCTTGGTTGCAGCCATCATTGTTGTTTGACGGGTCCGGGCTGGATTCAAACCCACCAGCTCAGGTGTACGTGGCTGGCACCTTAGCCTGCTGAGCCACAGGCGCCGAGCCAGCAATGAGTATTTTAATGAGAACAGGTCTATCATCTCCCACATGGTCTAGTGGTTAGGATTCCTGGTTTTCACCTAGGTGGCCCTGAGTTTTCACCCAACTCCTGGTGTGGGAACCCTAATGTTTTGGGCCAGGCACAATGGCTCATGCCTGTAATCGTAATATTCTGGGAGCCCAAGATGGGTGGAGGAATTTGAGACCAGCCTGAGCGAGAGTGAGAGCCTGGGCTCGGCACCTGTAGCTCAGCGGCTAGGGTGCTGGCCACATGCATCGGGGCTGGTGAGTTTGACCTCAGCCTGGGCCTGCCAAACAACAGTGACAACTACAACAAAACAAACAGCTGGGCGTTGTGGCAGGTACCTGTAGTCCCAGCTACTTGGGAGGCAGAGGCAAGAGAATCACTTAAGCCCAAGAGTTTGAGGTGGCTGTGAGCCATGATGCCATGACACTCTACAGAGGGTGACAAAGTGAGACTCTGTCTCAAAAAAAAAAAAAAAAAAAGAGTAAGAACCTATCTCTACCAAAAAATAGAAAAATTAACTGGACATTGTGGCTACTTTTTGTGGCACTCAACCCCAGGGCGACAAGAGGAAACAAAACAAAACAAAACAATTTTGGATAGGATTTAGTCTCCAAATGAATGGAAATATTTAGAATGGCAAGTGGCAAGGTTACTGTTCTAAAGTGGGAGAAGGCTGGTAGACATGGATCTGATTTTAGCTTTTAAGCTAGAGCCTGACATCGGTTCTCATAGCACAGTGGTCACCCAGTGGTTATGGAGTTGGCCATATACACCGAGGCTGGTGGGTTCGAACCCACTCCTGGCCAGCTAAAGAACAATGACAGCTGCAACAGAAAAATAGCCGGGCATTGTGGTGGGCACCTGCCCTATAGTCCCCGCTACTTGGGGGGCTGAGGCAAGAGAATCACTTCAGCCCAAGAGTTTGAGGTTGCTGTGAGTTGTGATGCCACGGCAAGCTAGAGCCTAACAATCAATCCCCTTTTTTGCTCAATTCTTAGAGGGAAACAGTCATGTGAGGTTTGGTGACTGGGTACACTTAGCAGCTGCTTAGATAGCTACCATAAGTGGAAGACAGTTGGTCCTTTGGTCTACAGTGATTCAGTTTTCAACTGCTATCCTGTCTCATCCTCACAACTTGACTGTGGAGAAGTGTATAAGGTGCATGTTAAGCCATAGAGGGTAGCTAAGGGAATAGGAAGAGTTGGAGGGCTTTTTGTAAGGCTATCATGTATTACATCTGTATAAGACAATTACCTTCCTCCTGTGTAGCCTTGTTAGTACTGTTCCTCAGCATGTGAGACCAGCTTCCAGTACTGTACAACAACCCTGCTGCCCAGAACTTAGAGATAGTCTGGAGTGAGTCAGTTCTAGGGTCTATAAACTGTGAAGGGTGACAACATGTTTCCCTGATGCCCTCTCTCTTTCTCCAGATCGGGCCCAACACAGGCAGCGTCAGTGCAAACTTCCCCCACCCCGCCTTCCACCCATGTGTGTCAATCCTGCCCCTGGAGGGACCATCTCTCGAGGTAAGGGAACAGCCATGCTTCCAGCAACAGCTTTGTCCAGGGCTATGGGGAGGTGGGTGGCAGTGGGAGTCCTGGTGCTGGAGCCATGGGCCTCTGGAAAGTAAGTAAGGAGGGGTGGGGTTAGCAGAGCTATTGGAGCCCTGTAGGAGAGAGTATGTGGAAACTTTAGTTTTTTTCATAATCCTTGGCCACATGCTTGAACCATTGTGTGCCCTGGAATAAAGCCTGGGCTCAGTCTGGGTGTTCAGTACCAGAATGGAGAATCTGCAGGCTCTTAGGAAGTCCTTGACTCAGGTGGCTCAAAAAGCAGGGCGCTTGTAGCAGAGCCACAACAGAGAGCCCTGACTCAGCCCACTGTTCTCCATCTTGGAGGCTTTGGGGATACATAGCAAATCACTTCCCTATCTCCCTTCCTTCACCTCAAAGCACTTTACTGACATCAGAATGTGCCTGAGTCCATTTGGCAAAGTAGGCCGTCCTTTTGATTGTGGGTAATGTTAGAGTACTCAGATAAGTGACAGCTTGCCTCGGGTCCCACTGGTACCCAGGGACAGGGCCAGTAATAGGACCCAGGGAAGCATCTCTGCACAGGAGTGTGTCCTCTCTTCCCTCAGACTTAGATCTTTTCCAGGTTTGCTAAGGCCAGTGCTCCTGGCAGCCCTATTGTCCTGACAGCTGCTCTTCTCTGGGCCATGGGCTACCTCTTCTCATCTCTCTGCCTAGCAGAAAGAGCACTATTTTAGGTTGTAGAGTCTTGGCCTCATCTGGAGACAGCATGTCTACTCTAGACTCTGTAAAGTGCTTTGAAGGTCAAGAGCTCAAGAAGGGCACTGGGAACACAGAGCAGCTCAGTTTCTGTGGCACATGCTGCTGCCATGTTCCCAGGCAGTTTTCATGTGCACCAATCCTCCTGCTGCAGTGTAGAACTGCAGCATTCCTGCTGAATGCTGACAATAGTATAGAAATAAGTATTTCCAGCCCCTCTGACCAATTGACTTAGATTTTAAAGAAATGCCACCCCCTACCGTTACCAAAACAAGAGTTGATTGCCCTTTTTTTTTTCTTTCTTAAAATGCCCTGTAACTCGAAAAGGCTGAACGTTATTTCCAACATGGCAGGTGAGTGGCTCTGAGAGTGTCAGATGTGCTTTTGGCTAAGCTTGAAGATGGTTAGTTGGGGTTAACCAGGCAGTGGGCTAGGCAGTGCCTCCTTGAGCACATGCAGAGGAGAAGGCTGATTGCAGGATGGGCAGTTGCCCCCTGTGGGGAAGTCCCACAAATGCCATGCTTTCTCTCCCTTGAGGAGTACAGACCCCTGAGCCTGATAGTCTCTCTTCACAACTGCACCTCCAGAAGGCATCCATGGGTGTGTGTATCTTTGCTTTTTCTCTCTCTTTCTCAGCTAGAAGTAACAGACCTCTTAGCCCTCATATTACTATTAGGCTTTTCTGCCAGGCTTTATATTTCCTAGTGCTCAGAAAATAGTGGCCACTATATTGATCACAGTCATTATCAGAATCAGATTTAGAATTGAAAAAAAAAAATCACTTTCTTTTCCACCTCCTTACTTTGCACTCTATTGCCAGCCTTTTCCTGAGGCTTCCTTCCAAGGTAAAGGGTGAATAAATGAAAACACTCAGCTCGAAGTGTCCTCTAAATCTTCCCCACTCACCAAGATTTGAACTCGAGTGCTAGAAAGGAACATGGGTAACTCTTTCTTCTGGCAGGATCCTAGGGGACACAAAACTGATCTTTTCTGTTCATTCCCTTATACAAGTGTGTCCTCTATTCTTGATATGGTGGTTTATCTCAAGGGACCTATAGCTTTACATACATAGAAGACACAGCTGTGAGGACGGGGGGATCTGGTAGAGTGGTCAGGGTGCCCACCTGGCCCCTAGACCTGTATACCTCCCCTTACCATCCTTTCTTGCCATTTTGAATATCTGTAAAATATCCAACTGTGGTTTTCAAAATCTTGGCTGAGACTCCCAGTTGCTTTATCAGGTGTCCTCAGACTTTTTAAACAGGGGGCCAATTCACTGTCCCTTAGACCGTTGGAGGGCCAGACTATAGTTTAAAAAAAAAAACTATGAACAAATTCCTACGCACACTGCACATATCTTATTTTGAAGTAAAAAACAAAACGGGAACAAATACAATTCACACTGCCGCATGTGGCCCGTGGGCTGTAGTTTGAGGACCCCTGCTTAGGTGTTGGTATCCCTTCCACTTTGCCTCCAGAAGTTCCCTGGCATGCCCCAAATCCTGAACTGGCTTTCTCCTGTTGCTTTTTTGTGGGGTCTTCAAAGCTTAGGTTCCTAAAATCACTTCCTCTGTATTTAACAATCCTTTACACCTTAATTTCATGCTATTAAATTTAGTTGTTCAGCACATTTAGTACTGGATGTCATGCCTAATCCAGAAGTGGACAGAGAGAGAGATCTCTAAACCTATTAACCCTTTTTTCAGAACTTTCCTCCTTTGTTAACTTTCCTCAGAAATATGGAGGAGAAGGCTTAATGTTGGTTGGAGGGGGGCATACCTGAGCCCCTCTTTCTTTCTTAGAGGTCCTTTAGAGCAAGAATTGGAAAACTTTTTTTTTTTAGAGACTAAGTCTCACTTTATCGCCCTCAGTAGAGTGCCGTGGGTCACAGCTCACAGCAACCTCCAACTCCTGGGCTTAGGCGATTCTCTTGCCTCAGCCTCCTGAGTACCTGCTACTACAGGTGCCAGCCAGCCACAATGCCCAGCTATTTTTTGTTGCAGTTTGGCTGGGGCTGGGTTCGAAACTGCCACTCTCGGTATATGGGGCCGGCACCCTACCCACTGAGCTACAGGCACCGCCTGGAAAACTTTTTGTACTACTTCAGATAGTAAGTCTCTGACCCTTAGGCTGTGAGGGCCATATATTTTCTGTTACAGTTATTTAATATGTTATTATAGCTTGAAAGTAGTCATAGATAATAACAACTAACATAACATAATAAAATAACATAAGAGATGGCTAGGTTCCAATACAACTTCATAACAACAGGCAGTGGGCTAGACTTGGTCTGTAGTCTATAGTTTGCTAACTTCTGTTCTAGACCAGAAATGCTAGTGTGAAGGGTTGCCCTCATTTTACAAGAGACAGTGTGAAGTTCGTGGCGGTGAAATAATTGCTGAGGGGACGTTAGCTGTTGGAATCCACTTGAAGTAAATGAAATAAGAAAAGTATGGGCGGCACCTGTGGTTCAGTGAGTAGGGCACTGGTCCCATATACCGAGGGTGGCAGGTTCAAACCCAGCCCTGGCCAAACTGCAACAACAACAAAAAATAGCAAGATGTTGTGGCAGACGCCTGTAGTCCCAGCTACTTGGGAGGCTGAGGCAAGAGAATTGCCTAAGCCCAAGAGCTGGAGGTTGCTGTGAGCTGTAACAACACGGTACTCTACTGAGGGTGACAAAGTGAAACTCTGTCTCTAAAAAAAAAAAAGAAAAGTAAACAAAGAGCTTCCTGAGCACCAGCTAGTTGGTTGGCATCACTTGGATTTTTAAATGTTTTAATATATGTTTTTTAATTTAATTTCATTTAATTAATTTTTTTTTGAGACAGAGTCTCAAGCTGTTGCTCTCAGTAGAGTGCTGTGGCATCCCAAATCACGGGAACCTCAAACACTTGGGCTTAAGTGATTCTCTTGCCTCAGCTTACCAAGTAGCTGGGACTACAGGCGCCCACCACAATGCCTGGCTGTTTTTTTTTGTTGCAGTTGTCATTGTTGTTTAGCTGGCCCGGGTGGGATCAAACCCAACATGCTCAGTGTATGTGGCTAGGACTGTAACTACACACTGTGCTACAGGTGCCAGGCCTAGTTTGTTTGTTTGTTTGTTTATTTATTTATTTTTAGAGATAGAGTCTCACATTGTTACCCTTGGTAGAGTGCTGTGGCATCACAGCTCATAGCAACCTCCAGCTCTTGGGCTTAGGCGATTCTCTTGCCTCAGTCCCCTGAGTAGCTGGGACTACAGGCGCCCACTACAGCGCCTGGCTATTTTTTTATTGCAGTTTGGCCAGGGCTGGGTTTGAATTTGCCACCCTCAGTATATGGGGCTGGCACTCTACTCACTGAGCCACAGGTGCCACCCTATTTTTTTATTTTTGAGACTGAGTCTTTGTTGCCCTGGATAGAGTGTTGTGGAGTCATAGCTCACAGCAACCTCAAACTCCTGGGCTTTAGCACCTGGGACTATGGGCATGGGTACCTATGGGCATTTTCCTATGTTTCATAGGGACGAGGGTCTCACTATTGCTCAGGCTTCTCTTGAACAACTGAGCTCAAGCAATCCACTTCAGCTTCCCAGAACGCTAGGATTACAGTCATGAGGCACTGCAACTGGCCAGATTTTTCTTTACGTAAAATTCTAAATGTCTGTTTCAAATATATTTTCTAGGCCACATAGGGTGGTTCACATACTCTAGGAGGCTGAGGCAGGTGGATTGCTTGAGGTCACAAGTTCAAGACCAGCCTGAGCTAGAGCAAGACCCCATCTCTAAAAATAGTCAGTGTTGTGCTGGGTGCCTACGTAGTCTAAGCTACTTGGGGGGCTGAGGCAAGAGGATCACTTGAGCCCAAGAGTCTGAGGTTTCTGTGCACTGTGATGCCATGGCACTATGCCAAGGCTGACAAAGTGAAACTCTGTCTCAGAAAAAAAAAAGAGAGAGAAATATATTTTCTAAAATAGAGGAAATATTAATAATATAATGAACCTCCATGTACTTATCAGTCAGCTTGAATAATTAACAAGTTGTGGTCAATCTTGCTTTATGTATATCTCTTCACTTTAGCACCTTTAGAAATAAATACATGAAATCATAGCATTTCAACCTTATGCTAAGTGGTTGTCAATGTACAGTGCTATACTTAAGGTTTCCTATAGTGTCTTAAGGGCTCAGACCCTGCTTTCTAGGTGTGGTCTTTCTAGGGTATTGTCTCCATAGCTTTCAGTCACCAAAGTTTTCAAAGTCTGTCCTCAGCCTTTGCTGCCACTACTGGGCTTGGTAAGCTTTTGATGTATTTTTTTTTTGAGACAGAGTCTCAAGCTGTCGTCCTGGGTAGGGTGTCGTGGCGTGGTGTACGGCTCATAGCAACCTCAAACTCTTGGGCTTAAGTGATTCTCTTGCCTCAGCCTCTCAAGCAGCTGGGACTACAGGCACCTGCCATAACACCGGCTATTTTTGTTGTTGTTGTTGCCATTGTTGTTTTAACTGGCCTGGGCCAGGTTCGAACCTGCCAGCCTTGATGTATGTGGCTGGTACCCTACCCACTGAGCTATAGGAGCCACCCAAGTTTTGATTTTTTTGAGGCATTTGGGCTGCTACCAATCCTTAAGAACTACTCCTGGCTGGGTTTGGTGGTTCACGCCTGTAATCCTAGCATTCTAGGAGGCCAAGGCAGATAGATTGTTTGAGCTCAGGCGTTCGAGACCAGCCTGAGCAAGAGTGAGACCCCCCATTTCTACTAAAAACAGAAAAATTAGCTGGGTATTGTGGCAAGTACCTGTAGTCCCAACTACTCAAGAGGCTGAGGCAAGAGGATCCCTTGAGCCCAGGAGTTTGAGGTTGTTGAGAGCTATGATACCATGGCACTTTACCCAGGACTGTAAAGTAAGACTCTGTTTCAAAACAAATACACACACAAAACTACTACTAAAGCTGATGGATACCTAGGATTTTGGCAAATTAACATTCTAGGCAAATATAAAGCCCTTGAAGAATCATGTCCTGTGTCCCCAATATGTAGGATCTCGTGTTTGAGGTGTTTGATACAGATTGTGCCCCCTTGTGACAATTGCTGTGTCAGATATTTGCTGCCAAAGCTATGTTTTCCTTTTGCCCCTTTTCTGGTAAAAATCTTCTGAAGAGTAAATGGAGGAGCTAGAGTTGAAGCCTTACTATCCTGCCTAGATCTATCTCTAAGAGGCGTGTCCCCTGTTGCCTCAGACCTCAGAGGCAGGTGCAAAGCTCTCTGCAAGTCCTTTTTCTCCTCCCCCTCTCCTCTTCCCTCTTCTTTCTCTCTCTTTCTTTTCTTCCTTCCTTTAGTTTTTCTTTTTCTTTTTTTTTTTTTTTTTTGTAGAGACAAAGTCTCACTTTATCGCCCTTGGTAGGGTGCCGTGGCCTCACACAGCTTACAGCAACCTCCAATTCCTGGGCTTAGGCGATTCTCCTGCCTCAGCCTCCCGAGTAGCTGGGACCACAGGCGCCCACCACAACGCCCGGCCATTTTTCTGTTTTTGCAGTTAGGCCGAGGCCGGGTTTGAACCCACCACCTTCGGTATATGGGGCCGGCCTTGTTTTTCTTTTTTTTTGAGATGAGTGTTACTCTATAGCCCTGGGTAGAGTGTTATTGCATCATAGCTCAGAGCAACCCCAAACTTGTGGGCTTAAGAGATCCTCTTGCCTTAGCCTTCCAATTAGCTGGGGCTATAGGCACCCGTTATAATACCCGGCAATGTTTCTCTATTTTTTAAATTACAGATGGGGGTCTCAGGCTGGTCTGGAACTCCTGAGCTCAAGCAGTCAACCCACCTTTGTCTCCCAGAGTGCTAGGATTACAAGCGTGAGCTACTGTGTTTGGCCCTTTTTCCTTTTTTAATTTTTCCCAGAGACTTACTCTCTTGCCGGGCTAGAGTGCCATGGTGTCAGCCTAGTTCACAGTAACCTCAAATTCCTGAGTTCAAGAGGTCCTCCTGCCTCAGCCTCTTGAATAACTGGGGCTACAGATGCCTACCACAATGCCTGGCTAATCTTTCTTTTTTTTTTTTTTTTGAGGCAGAGTCTCAAGCTGTTGTTCTGGGTAGAGTGCCATTGTGTCATCATAGCTCACAGCAACCTCCAACTCTTGGGCTCAAATGATCCTCTTGTTTCAGTTTTTTTATTTTTTATTTTTTAATTTTTGGTAGTGACAGGGTTTCACTCTTGCTCAGGCTGGTCTCAAATCCGTGAGCTCAAGCAGTCCTCCTGCCTTGGCCTCCCAGAGTGCCAGGATTACAGGTGTGAGCTACCTCGCCCAGCCTCTTTCTTTCTTTCTTTTTTTTTTAATGGAGACAGGGTTTTATTGTTGCTTGGAATGGTCTCAGACTCCTGAGCTCAAGCAGTCTTCCCACCTTGGCCTCCCAGAGTGCTAAGATTACAGGTGTGAGCCATTGTGCCTGAGCTTGCAAGTCTTTTTGCTAAATACAGTCGACCCTCTGTAAGTTGATCACCCAAGGAGTGTAACAAACTGGTCAACATACAGAGGAGGTCAACATAAAGAACTAGGCCTACAGTAAGGACATGTACATGTAGTGCATGTTCGGTAGACAGGTAGTCAACTGTGGAGGTTCTACTGCATTCCTTTTTTCTCTTTATTTTATGGGACAGTCTTGTTCTGTCACTGGGGCTAGAGTACCATGACCTCAGCCTAGCTCACAGCAATCTCAGATTTTTAGGTTCAAGTGATCCTCCTGCCTTAGCCTCCTGAGGAGCTGGGACTACAGGTGTCCATGGTGTCCAGCTAATTTTTCTATTTTTAGAAGAGATGGGGTCTCACTCTCACTTAGGCCGGTTTTGAACTCCTGAGCTTAAATGATCCTCTTACCTCCAGCTCCCAGAGTGCTAGGATTATAGGCACGAGCCACTGTACCTGCCCTGAATTCTCATTTGATCCTACCACAGCCATACAAAATGAGTAGAGCAAGTTTGTCCTAATTTTCCCAGTTGATGAAAGTGCTCAAGAACTGAGAACTAACTAGAGTTGAGACTAAGCCCACATATTAGATAGGACTGAAATCCCATGTTCTTTCCAGTTCTTAGTATGTGATCCTACACCAATAGCCTTGGCATCACCTGGGAACTTGTCTCCCAGTCCCCTACCTGGGACCATAGATTCAGGTTGTCCTGAATGTATGTACTCCCTGGAAATAAATGTATTAAAAAATATGCAGATTCTTGGGCCCTACCCCAGACCTAAGGAATAAGAAAATTGCTGGTACCACCCAGCAATTTTTTTTTTTTTGCAGTTTTTGGCCGGGGCTAGGTTTGAACCCACCACCTCCGGTGTATGGGGATGGTGCCCTACTCCTTTGAGCCACAAGTGCCACCCATTTTTCTTTTTTTTGAGACTTTTGTCTGGGGTAGAGTACAGTGGCGTTATTATAGCTCACTGCAACCTTGAACTCCTTGGCTAAAGTGATCCTCTTGCCTCAGTCTCCTGAGTAGCTAGGACTACAGGTGCACACTCCCATACCTGGCTTTATTTTATATAGAAATGGGGTCTCATTATGTTGCTCTGGCTGATCTCCAACTTCTGGCCACAAGTGATCCTCCCAACGTGCTACAATTGCAGGCATGAGCCACTGTGCCCAGCCAAGCAATGTGTTTCAACGAGCTCTCCAGGGAATGGTAGGAGTCAGATCTAGAATTGTAAAACAGTCTTATCCCTTCCTCCCAGCTTACCCCCATCTGCACTGCCAACCTCTGACCCAAGGCCTTCTTCTGAGAGATTAAGACCTTAAGGCTCCTTGCTCTGCACTGACACTGTCCACTATATGTAGAGTCAGTCTGATTCCCAGATGACTCAGAGTCCTGCTCCTCAAGGACGTAAGAGGTAGAAGAATGAGCCTAGTTAAGATTCAGGCATAGCAGTTTAGAAATGGAATTCCAACTGCCTTTTTTTTTTTCTTGACATAAGGTCTTGCTGTGTTGCCCAGGCTGGCTGTGAACTTCTGGCCTCGAGATTTTACCACCTGGGCCTCCTGAGTAACTGGAATTACTCAGGTGTGGGTCACACTGCCCAGCTCCATCTGGCTTTCAAACAAGTGAGGAACAGCACTTTGCTAGACCAGCTCATTTCTTGGCAGTGTCCAAAGTTGGGTGTTTTCACCTTCCACTCCAGCCCTGGGGATTAAATCTGGTCTGCTTATGTTAAAGAGGTCTTTTCTGTACTGTCTCCGGATTCTTCACCAGGTTTACCTCATAAGCCGTTAAGTAAGATTGGGATGCTAATTTGCTAGAGGCGTGTGAACAATTGAAAAGACCTAGAGGAGACTAGGTTCATTTCTTTAGATGGACATCGAGCTAAAACCTAGCACCATTTCTCCCGTCAAAACCCCATTTCCTCCTTCTGCCTCGCATCCAGATGACTAGTACGTGGGTTTGGACTTACTGGGCAACGATTTCAGCGGGGTCCAAGCCCCGGGGTCCGCCGGCCAGCAGGGGGCGTGCGGCGCTCGGACCGGTCGCTCCCGCTCATCTCATCGGGTCGCTTTGGGACCGCGGGGGTCGGCGGGAGCGCGATGGCGGCCGCCAGGAGGTTCATGGTGCTGGCCGCCGGCGTTTCTCCGCGCCTGCGGCCGCCAGTTCCCCGCGCTGCTGGACGACAGGGACGCTCGCGCGGCATCTCATCAGGCTGCGCCTGCCCCGACCGCACCAAAGAGGCCGCCGAGGCCGAGTCAGGGATGGCCCCCGGCGGGCCCGGGGAAGGCGACGGAAGCATGGTGAACGGTGAGGGCAGTGGCGGGGACGGATGGGCCTCAACGCCCTTGACTTAGGGGCGCAGACCGGGATCGACCGTGGCAGGCTGGGAGCCCTCTCTCCGATAGTGTCCGAGGCCACCATCCGCTGGCGGGCCGCGGCCCTGCCGTTTATAAAGTTGAGCCTGGCACAGGCCCAAAGGGACCCCCAGAACGCTTGCACCGGGCAAGATAGGTGAAAGGTGCGGATCCTCTAAGAAGTGGGGTAAATGGTAAAAGTCCAACTCTGCCAGATTCGTGGACGAGGAAGGGTTAGAAGATCAAGGGTGAGCATGCCCTCATCAGTGTGGGATATAGCCCCAAATGTACCTGGGACTTCAGGATCTCAAATAGAGACAGAATGCCTGCTCTGGTGGACTCCTACCTTTGTGTCTCCTAAGTGCAGAGCATCCCTACCTATCAGAGATGGGTAGAGAGAGCCACATTTCACCTACTTCACAGTACTGGAGGAAGTCTCAGTACACATTTGTTGTTACCTCTGTCAGGCTATTAGACTAAAGTTGGTTTCCTCTTTGATATCAACCCCCCTTGAGTCTATTTAGATAATGTTTCCTAACTGGTTGATTTACAAATTATCACTTAGAGGGAGACAGTACCAGGCATTTTCCATTCTCACCAGTTTCACACAGGAGTCTGACCAAGGAAGCAGTCTCAAACCAGGCAGCAGGGTTACATCAGACGGAAGAACTTTTTCAAAGTAAAGAGCTTTCTCTACATTGTTGCCATTTTTAGGTGCCCTATGGGGAATAGGATGTCCAGTGTTGTGCAAAAGCTTCCCAGGTGATTATGATGCATGCAGGTACACATGTGTGAATATACAGTTCTCTACAAGGTTCCATGTTAGAGCTGCCAGAGGCTGGGAGTGTAGAATGAAATGGTCTCTTATCTCCTCCACAGGTCTTTGGCTCTGCATCTTTTGAAGGTCCATGGGTCCACACTTGGATTTCTGAGTCTTTAGTTTTTATCTTTCCAGCAGGCCTTTTTTAATAATTTCAGATTAATATGAGGGTACAGATGATCAGGTTACATTGTTTGCATTTGTTAGGTAGAGTCCAATTTGTAGTTGTGTCCCTCACTCAGGAGGAGTGCCATATACTCTTATATTATTCCTGTTAGGTAAGAGCACACCAATCCCCCTCTCTCCTTCCCTTTCCCATTTCCTCCCTTCTTCCCCCCCCTTGAGTTTGTTTTTTTCTGTTGTGTGGGTGTGTATTTGTTTATCACCTGGTTTCATATTAGTATTGAGTATATTGGATACTTGCTTTTCCATTCTTGTGATCCTTTACTAAATAGAATGTTCTCTAACTCCATCCAGGTTAATACAAAAGATGTAAAGTCTCAGGCCGAGCGAGGTGGTAATCCTAGCATTCTGGGAGGCCAAGACAGGTAGATTGCCTGAGCTTACAAGTGGGAGACCAGCCTGAGCCAGAGTGAGACCTTGCCAGGCGTTGTGACACCATGGCACTCTACCAGGGGCGACATAGTGAGACTCCTATCTCAAAAAACAAACAAAAGATGTAAAGTCTCCATTTATTTATTTATTTTTTTGTTTTTAGAGACAGAGTCTCTTTGTCCCCTGTGGTAGAGTGTTGTGGCATCACAGCTCACAGCAACCTCCACCTTTTGGGCCTGGACAATTCTCTTGCCTCAGCCTCCTGAGTAGCTGGGACGATAGGCACCTGCCACAACATTTGGCTATTTTTTGTTGCAGTTTGGCCGGGGCTGGGTTCGAACTTGCCACCCTCGGTATATGGGGCCAATGCCCCACTCACTAAGCCACAGGTGCCACCCTAAAGTCTCCATTTTTTTTTTTTATGGCTGAATAGCACTCCATGGTATTCATATACTGCAGTTTATTAATCCAGTTCATGTGTAGATGGGCATTTGGGTTGATTCCATATCTTGGCAATTGTGAACTGAGCTGCAATAATCATTCTAGTACATGTGTCCTTATAGTAAAATTATTTTTCTTTTTTTGGGTAGATATCTAGTAATGAGATGATGGGATCAAATAGAAGGTCTGTTTTTAGTTCTTTGAGGATTTTCCATATTTCTATGTTAGTTTGCAGTCTCACCAACAGTGTAAAAGTGTTCCCTTTTCTCCACACCCTCACCAGCATCTGCAGCTTTGGGATTTTTGTGATATGGGCTATTCTTGGTGGCGTTAGGTGATACCTCAAATTGGTTTTGATTTGAATTTCTCTGAATTTATCGAAATAAGGGAGGATGAACTTTTTTTTCATGTGTTGGCCATTCTTCTGTCTTTATTTATTTATTTATTTATTTTTTATTGAATCATAGCTGTGTACATTAGTTCAACCATGGGGTACAGTGTGGGGGCTTCACATGCAATCTGAGATATTTTATCAACCTGATTGACATAACATTCATGATATTATCTTGT
>CAUYON010041781.1:0-11040 GCA_963573935.1 Arctocebus calabarensis | reverse complement strand
ACTTTATCGCCCTGGGTAGAGTGCCGTGGCCTCACATTGCTCACAGCAACCTCCAGCTCTTGGGCTCAAGCGATTCTCTTGCCTCAGCCTCCCAAGTAGCTGGGACTACAGGCGCCCGCCACAGCGCCCGGCTATTTTTTTGTTTTGCAGTTCGGCCGAGGCCGGGATTGAACCCGCCACCTTTGGTATATGGGGCCGGCACCCTACTTGCTGAGTCACAGGAGCTGCCCCGAATTGGTGTGTTTTTACATAGAAAAAGAAAACCACATGATCTGTCAATAGAGGAATGGTTAAATAAAATACAGCACACCAGACAAGTGGAATATTAGGCACCCTCAAGTCTATGTAGAGTGTTGTGAAAAATGGGTGATAAAAGCAAATTGCAAAACAGTATGCAAAATGAAGTGTTATCCTCTTTGTGCTTTGTAAATGAGTGTTAAGACCAGCCCAAACATGTGTTTGTATCTCTGTGTATTACTATGTGCAGTTACTTAGAAAAATGACTACAGGGTTTGAAGGAAACTGTTCCCTCAGGCTGCATTGGGTGGAAGGGGACAAAGGACGACCCTTTTCTTTTGTGTAAACCTAAGTGTTGTCCTTAGGTTCACACAATCAGAATATATTTATATGCTATGGATGTACAAATTCTTGAAAATATCCCAAAATGTTTGTAATGCAGACAGTACTTTCCCTGAGGCCACCTTTTTGAGGCGATCACCAAGAACAGATGGTAGCATCAAGTATTTCAGTAAAATTTTAAAACATATGGGACTTGTTGAAGGCCTGATAAGTAGAGTCATGTTAAGGAAAGAGGACTTAGGTTTAAACTTCTGATTCATGAAGTTATTGATAGGAAGACAGAAAGGGGATATTCATAAAATGAATGTATTTTGGGTTGTGGAGAGTACATTTGGTAAGTAAGATGAAGTGATTATTTCTGATTTTATTTCTGATTTGTATTGTTTTTAGTATATTCTGATGATAAATAGTGAATAATATATGATAAATAATGAATTTTCTTCCTGTGTAATGCAGCTGCTCCTCCAAGAGTCAGCTGTCCTTCAATAGGCATGGTGACTGTTAACAGTTTGCTGAAGAGTTTAATGTAGCACATAATTTGCATGTAACATTCTTTTTCTTGGCATGCTGGTTTGTCCATGGAATTTGATAAAATACCATTATCATTGTCCATGGAATTGGACAAACCAGTGTTCAAGTCTCCTTTGTTAAACATAGTAGAAATGTATCCTTGCATTAAGCTTTTAGCCAGGTCTTTTTTCAGCTATAAAATGTGAATTATAAAATTAATTTTATTAAATTGATATGTTAAAATAAAATAGTGTACCAAGATGACATAAGTCATAGTTTGTGGCACAGTGTTGTTTGATCAATATTAGCTGTTATCACTACATGGTATACTATGGAAATGGGCAAAACTGATAAATTGGTAGAAAAATTTATTTACATCAATGCAAGCATGTATTAAACTTTTTTTGTATGTTGTACACTTTGTTCTTCGATATCTTCTCAGCCCTGTTAGTAATAGTTGTTTTTATAGCAATTGGATGTAATGTGAAACTAAGAATTTTTATTAATTGGTTGCTATTCCTTGGAATAAAAATGTAAAAAAGATTAACAATGGAAGAATATTAAAAGTGCAGTTTGCCCATTCATTATATCAGATATTTCATTTTTATGGAGAGGTAGGCATCATATTAAGGTCCAACTATTTAGCAAGATGTATAAATGATTAATAGATGAGAAATTAGGAATTTAATACCCGTCCAAAACTTGTTAGAATAAATGATTTTTATGTTCCCATTAGGTTTTGTGATGGGAAATAATATATTTCATGTAAGAGAACATTCAAATGATTCTACTTTTTACCCACGAGGTGTCTGTAAACTTGGCACTATGCTCCTTTTCTTCTAATGCATTCTGAACTCTTGTGGTTAAATGCCTGGGTAATGTGTATAATTGAATATATGCTCATATCAGTAGTGTCTATCAGCCTGTTTCCAGTAGACGCAGCGACATTTTCCGCCTGTTGGGTGGCTAGGCTTAGTGAGTGCCTGTAGAGACCTGAGTCCTTGTTCTAGAAAGGTGTGCCCAAAGCTCCAGGAATAGAGACAAAGATACGATGTACAGAACAGAGGCATTAAAAGGTGTGTGTATTCCAGGGGTCAGGAGGGAGAAGAGGAAGCATGATGAGGTCTGATCTTGGGCTGTTTGTGGAGGAGAATGAAGAAGACTGAAAGTAGATAGTGTTGAGCTGGACTTGAGGAGCAGCCTGCCATTTCAGAGAGAGAGAGCAGCATTTTAGGTAGAGGAAAGAGCACAAAAAATGCCAACTAATTCTTTAGGAAAGAGCTGAGGCTCTAACAGTGGTGAAACTGGCAGAAGGTGGGATGGTAGGACAAGGTCAGTTCGTAAGGCCCTTGGAAGTCTTACATACACGAAGGCTGTAGCTGGTAAGGGAACATTATAAAAACGAGCTTTATAAAGTCTCTTTATTTTAACACTACAGTGAGATGTCATTATTCATCTATGTTGATTGGCAAAGATGAACGAGTTTGATAAAATACCATTATCAGTAGGGGTATGGATAAAAGTACTCTGTTACCACCTACCATTGGACCACAGCTGTGTCAGTGGGAATGTAAGTTTGGCTGAGAATCTGTCAGTATCCACAAAAGTACAAATCTGCATGTCTTCTGATTGAGGAATCCCACTCTGAGAATTTATCCTGTGGAAAGACTTGTGTATCTGCACCAAAATTTATGTACAAAGGTAATCTTTACAACAACTGTTGGAATACCACGAAACTTGAAACAGCCTCAATATCCATAGTTAGGGGAATTTAGAATTGTGACATTTGTGTCATGGAGCATTATGTAGCCATTTAACAAGAAAAGAGGACGCTTTATGTATTGATTTAGAATGATTTTTCATTTACATATTCAGTGAAAAAAAGCCATATGCAGAATTTGTAGGGTATTCGATTTGTTTAGGATGATGGGAAAGAAGAACATTTTTTTCTCTGCTTCTGTTTCTGTGTCTCTTACACATTGTCTTTGGAAGGATATGGAGGAACTGTTTCTAATGTCTCTTCTGAAGAGAGGACTTAATTTTTTTTTTTTTTTTATTGTTGGGGATTCATTGAAAGTACAAGAAACCATGTTACAGTGGTTGCATTTGTTGGGTAAAGTCCCTCTTACAATCGTGTTTTGCCCCCAAAGGTGTGGCACACACCAAAACCCCACCCCCCTCACTCCTTCCCTCTCTCTGCTCTTCCTTTCTCCACCCCTCCCTCATCTTTCTCTCTCTGCTCTCCCCTTCCTTCACCCCCAACACCCTAACTGTTTGGATTTTTGTTACGAGAGTAAAATCATTTCTTTAAAAACTTAAAAAAATCCTGCATTGGCATGATGCTTCTTGATGTCTTAAAAGTATTAAAATAGGTGGTCTGGGTTATGGTAAAAAGCCCTGCTACTTAAAACTGTAGCTTGTAGGTCTCAGTTTTCTACCTCTGTTCCTTTGTCAGCTCTGATTATCTGAAGTACCTTGAAGAATCCTTCTTTACCATCCTCCTTCCCCCGTTTTAGACATTCATTGGAGATTTAACAATGTGGTTTGATTTGACTTTGTTTGGTTGGTTTTTTTTTTTTTTTAATTTTTGATAATTCAAGAAAGTCAGACATCTTGGAAAATACAGTGAGTTCTACAGCAAGCACAGGTTAAGTTTCAAGTTACAGGGGTGTAGCTCCAGGATGCATTTATGTCTGTTTTATTTTACTAAGTGAGTAATGATTGTAATTAGAGATGTTGTTGGTTATGTGATGTACAAAGACAATCAGTTAAAAGTAATACTATAAAATGTACTTTAATTTTAATGAATACATCCCTTCATTAAAAAATGTTAAGGAGATGAGTGAATGAGTATGTGTGTTGGCAAAGAGGATCAAATGGGACAGAGATTCAGAGATGTAAGGAAGTGTTTCAAGAACATTTTATGGCATAGGCAATATGGGGGTGAGCTGATTGGAATATACCTTACAACTAAGACTTTGAGGGTGCGGTCAGGAGAACAAGCCATGTCACATGGCTCTTAAATTCCCCCAATGCTTATGTGGTCACACTAACTACTTTTTAGTGTTGTTGTAAGGGGCTACAGATTGACAAGTTTCAAGTGCATATCTATTAACAGATCTAACCACACGCTCAATTCTAATATGCGTCTTCACTGTGGTTTTGTGCTTTCTACTCACTGATGTGAACACATTTTCTTGTCTGGGTGCTTTGGTAAGTACAGTGGCAGGCAGCTGACCTGAAACTAGTCTTTGCAGTGGAAATAACTGGAGCCCTGTGCTCTCTTCAATGGAGAAATCTATTTTTTCCTGCCTTTTGCCAGTGTAGGGTCGAGTATGAGAAGGGTTTTTGAAAAGTTGGATGTTTTTCATGCTTTAGTTGGGTAATGTCTGATCTTAGGGTCAGACCCAAATTGGAATACCATCTTCTTCACTGATAGAGCCTTTTGACCTGAAAGTCCCTTAAACTTTCTGAGCTTTAAATTTTTTCCTGCATCTGTTGGGGATGATGACAAGAATTTCTCTTACGAAGTTACTGGAAATCCCTGAATTCCTGTCCCGCTCCATCTTCTTTGCCAACAAACACATTCACTCGTTCTTCTTTATATTAGTTAATTAGGAGATGTATTTATTAGAATTAATGTATATCTAATGTAGCATAATTTTTAACCTCAAATTGACTTATTTTTGTATATCATATAACCAATAATATCTCTAATTACAATATTGTGCAAAGAACAAAAACAAAAACAAGTACACTGTGTCAATCCTTGCTGGTCTCAGGCTCCTGGGCTAAAAAGATGCTCCTGCCTCAGCCCTCAGAGTAGCTGGATTATGAGGGTGTGAGCCACCTTGCCCAGCTGTAAGATTGATGTAGATAGAGTTTAAGGCCAACTACCCCCAAATATGACATCTTAGCATTCAAGAAAACAGCAGAAGCAGAAGGGTCACTCTCACCTTTCCCTCCGCCTTCTCAATTGAAGCTGGTCATAAGACCTCACTCCAGAGGAAAGGCAGGTCCTTATACTGAAGACACAGACACTGCTGGGGCTCAGAAAACAATACCCCCAAGGTACAGTGTTTGGGCATGCTGAATAATTTTGGATTAAAATAAATAGGAAGGCTTTAAAAGCTGCTCCCAGACTGAGGACTTTGAACTTTTTCTTCTAAAAGAAATACACTTGTCTTAGAATCCCCACCCTCCCCACCCCAAGGAATTTCATCAAATAACCAGGAAAAATTAACTACCAGAGAAAAATCTAAAATTAGTCACTATTTCAAGATAGACTTTTCCTATCTGTTTTTTTTTTTTTTTTTCCTTTTGAGACAAAGTCTCACTTTGTCACCCTTGGTAGAGTGCCCTGGCATTACAGAGCAACTTCAAACTCTGGGACTCAAGCTATCCTCTTTCTTCAGCCTCCTGAGCAGCTGGGACTACAGGTGCCCACCACAATGCCTGGTTGTTTTTAGAGACAGTCTGTCTGGCTCTTGTTTTGCCTGGTCTTGCTCAGGCAGTCCACCCTCCTGGGCCTCCCAGAGTGCTAGAACTACAGGTAGGCTTGAGCCACTGCGCCCAGCTCTGTCCATTCTTCAGAGGGCAGTGTTGAGAGATTATCTGGGAGACTATCTGCATAATTAGATAGCCTTTTTTCGTGGTGCCCCTCACTTTCTAGTAATGAGTCCCATTTATTTTCCAAAGAGAATCATTTACAAGCTATTGGTCTGTCCTTTGGGTCCATTCATTACCCTTAAAGTTCATTTTCTACCCTTAAAAATTAGCTATAGCCTCCCCTCCATTGCCCTCTCCTCAATCACTTGTCCAGTCTTTGAGTCTCACAATTTGCATTTTTTTTTTTTGGCCAGGGCTGGGTTTGAACCTACCACCTCCAGCATATGGGGCCAGCGCCCTACTCCTTTGAGCCATAGGCACGGTCCATTGAGTCTCACATTTTGTACAGCGCCTGTGCTTATGCACAGTCATTAAGTGTGTGCGTGCCTTGTTTCCTGTTAATCTGCTTATTGTCAGTTCATTTCAGTATACACAAACCTTTAGAGGGGAGGGAACGTTCTTTTCACCCTTGCAGCACCAAGGGTGTTATTCAGAAGAATCTGTATAAACACACCTTACTAATTTTCCCTCAGTTTATTACCAATAAATCATTTTTCTCTACAACTAACTGTTCATTCTTATTCAAACCTAAGCGTAAAAATCACAAAGTTTATGTTTCCTAGGGTTTTCATTTCCTTATCAAGCTTTTCCTGTCACTTAAAAGTTATATTTAATGCATGTGTGTGCTTTTCTCTTGTTAATCTGTCTTTTGTTATAGAGTCTTTGACCGTGAACCTCTACACTTTGATTCTTGTAAAGTCTCCATGTCCGGCTCATTGGAGATGGTTAGTTAAGATTGTTTATTGTCATCATCATCATCCTAACTTTCTGTAAAAGGCCAGATAGTAAATGATTTGGGTTTTACAGGTCATATTATCTCTGTTGTGGCTACTTAGCTCTGCTGTCATAGGAGCTATCATGGACACTATTTAAATGAATGAGCGTGCCTGTGTTCCAATAAAACTTTATTTACATGAATAGGCAGGCTAGATTTGGCTTGCAGATAGTATGCAATGTAAATAAGTATAGCCAGTGTGTGAATTCAACATTAATTGCAAACCTGTCATGTTAGATGTGGCCAGCGGGTTCTCAAACCTTTTAATCTCCTATCTCTTTTACTCTTTTAAAATTACTTAGAAGGACCCAAAAGAGCTTTTGTATATGTGACTTGTATCTGTTGATATGTACTGTTATAAAAATTGAAACCAAGAAATTTTAAAAAACTATTAATTCATCAAAAATAATGAGTAAAATTTTAGCAGGTTAACACAAATCATAAATTTTTATGAACAAGAATTATTTTCCAAAACAAATTTTAGCATGAAGAGTAGCATTTCTTTACATTTTTTCAAATCTCCTAACGCCTGGCACCGTAGAAGACAGCTAGATTCTCAACTGCTTTTACATTCAATCTGTTGTGATATTTCAAGCCCTGTAGTGTCTTGAATACTCAGTCCCCTGTACCTTCTGAAAGTATCTTGGAAACCCACTGCGATCTCAGGGCCACACTTTGGGAATCCCTATTCCACAGATATCATTAAGGGAAATTAAGTTAGGTATTACCCTGTGAATGCCAACTGCTTTCCCTGTTACTAACAAGTTCCTTTGTCATCTTTTTCTGAGCTAAAAGTGAACACTGCAGTGTCTTTCCCTCCGCCCTGCTGTAAAAGGCATATTTAGTCATGTGGTAGGAGTTTATGAAAGCAGGTCTACTTTATATTTTGCAATGATTGTCACCTTAACTTAAATTGTCTGCCGCTGCATCACAGTAGAGTTTTACCACAGTAGAGAAACAAAAGCCAGGAGATAGTCTGAATTCGTTGGAGTAAAGGGGAACAAAAGAAGCTAGCTCCACAGCAGAAAAATGCCTGTGATGACAAAGGCACCTAAAAGAATGATTTGCATAAAGCTGAAACACTTGAAAAGCTCCAAGAAAATAAGATTAAATACAATAGGGGACTCAACCTTGAGTGGCTGCTTTTGAAATAACTTTTCAGGAGGATTTTCAAGAACAAATGTTTCATACTAAGGTTTGAGGGCCCTTGAACTCAAGACAAAGATGCCTGGGAACTGTATTTTTAGTGGGGGTTGGGAGCATGTGTCTGTGGTCCTCTTGGAATTGATCCTTATGCAATGAACAGGTGGCTCTGGAAACCTTGGAAGTTTTCATACTCAGTGTCCTTATTCCTCTCTCTTTCCCCCAAAGATTTCCATATGCTGGTAAAACTTGGCTTTTCAACCAAGAAATAAATAGTTGGCTCACATTGCTAAAATGATGGTGTGAGATCCTAATATAAATCTACTCATGTGAGATTTTTTTCATAAAGAAAGGCATGATTATTTTATCCAGATTTGTTTTCTTCTTAGATACTTGCAAGTAAATAGATGGGGGCAGGGGGGATAAAGCTGCAAATAAGCTGAGAATGTTCAGCAGTAAGATTTCCCATCGCCCTGACTAGATAGAAGTGAATATTAAAATAATTCAGCACACTGCTAAAAGCTTGTACTTAATTGCCTTTTCTTTATATTTAGCTTAACTTTAAAGGAAATTTATAACTAAATTGGGCTCAGTGAATTCCCTGGTTGCCTATTTTTATTACCCATTATAACATATTTCTGTTTAATTTACCTCTTATAGCCATAGTACTTGAGTGGGGATTTGACTATGTACTTGGAAGGAGGTGATGTGAACTTCACTGTCTTTGGGCTTCTAGTGTTGCAGGTAGACAAGGCCTAATGGAGAGAAAGAGCACCCAAATGCCATGCTTGTAAGAGGAAGGGCTTCATTTCAGCTGGCAGAGTATAGAAGAATTCCAAATGGCAGGCGGCACCTGTGGCTCAAAGGAGTAAGGCACCGGCCCCATATGCCGGAGGTGGTGGGTACAAACCCAGCCCCAGCCAAAACTCACACACACACACACACACACACACACACACACATATACATATTCCAAATGGCCTCACTCCCCGACTGGCTTTGTCTTTCCCTTTTTATCTCTAGTCAAAAATGGATCAAGCAGGAGATGCTGTTCCAGCCCCCACAGAACTACAGGATTTCACAGAAGTGGAAGTTTTCAGGTTCCAGAAATTGAAGTCTAGAAACTCCCAAGAGCTAAGTCATCATGGAGAAGACCTGTTCTGGACCTCACCCTTCTCACTCCTCTTATCCTCTCTCACTAGGACTTCTTAAAAGAAAACACAAACCAAAACCATAAAAAACAAACAAACAACGACAACAAAACCTCCCCCCAAACGACAAACCCAAACCTAAACAAACAAAACCACCAAAAATTAAAACAAGAAAAACTACAAAAGACATTAAGGAATCATAGTCTTCTCCCAGAACATTCATGTTTTGGGGTTTTCTCTTCTAAGATGTAGGAGTAACAGCCCTGTTTTTTTCAAGTTCATGTTCAGCTGTGTCATTTTCATTCTATGCATGGAGCCATTCCCCACTTACTACATCTGTTACTTTTAGATTCTCCAGGAAATACATGTGAAACCTTCTAGCCACTCTGATAGAAACAGATGTGCGCTCCTCTCATTAATGGTACCTCTGGAAGCTTTGCCTCCATCGGGGTCAAAGGCCCTACCAGAGAAGGCATCCTAGTGCTTAGCCGGAAAGTGGAACCAATCTAGAAGGGAAAGGTACTGGTTTTTTGGAAACGCTGCAGCCAGAGATTTAGTATTTGTTATTCCCCTGCCCTCCTTGCCTGCCCCTTTGTTCTGTTTACGGGTAGCTACATATTTCTTCTTGCGTATTCAGGGAATTTTCCACCATCACACCATATGGGCTTTTTCCTCTGGTGATTAATCAGGTTGCATGCTGGGCTCTCTGAATCTTTGGGGACTGTTTCCTCGTGATCTTGTCAGAACATGCAGAATAGCAGTGTGATACTTCTCACATTTGCACCCACTGCTAACAAGGTATCTGACAACTCCTCAGTATCACGTTGGATGCCAGACAGGGGAGTCTGCTGGGCGAGTGGTGTTTAATTTTCAGATCTGTGGTAGTTCTGAGTTTGAGGAAGCCCAGGTCACATTTTCTTATTTATGTTGCATCTTATTTCATGTTATTAGAACAATTTTTATTAAAAAAATTTTTTTTGACCAAAAGGGGGGACCCAAAGCCTAGGTTCTGTAGCTAATTCTTACTTCTATAATATATAAATGAAAAGAAGTGCCCAAATGTCTGTCAGAATTGTTAATTATAATAATGATGATAGCAATAAAAGCAGCCTATGTGCTTTGATGCTTCCTGCTAAGATCGCACCTATTTTTATTTTATTTATTATCTATTACAACTTGATGAAAATAGGGACTGTTACTACTTTTGTTCTAGAGAAGAAGATTTTGAAGCCCAGGAAGTAAAGAATCTGGCCTGAAATCCCTCAACAACAACAAGAACAACAAAAGTGGCAGAGTTACTTTTTTTACTTTAAGCAATTAATTTTTTTTTAAGTTTGGTAATTTAAAATACGTGTATTTTTTACATTGCAGAAATCTTAAGTATGTGGCTGGAGTTTTCTGCTTTCAACAGCATCACCACTTTCCAGATCAAGACAGAAAGAACATTTCCAGCATCTCACCCACACTGATAATTTCTCCCCAATGTCCTACTGTTATCAGAAGAGGGTCCGGCTGCCTGTCATTGTCAGCCGACATGCAGAGATGGGGATAGGTCTCCCAAACTTTATTTGTCAGAATTCCAGGATTTTGGAGAAGAGTGAGAATAGCCTCTCTAAGATGTTCTGTCCTGCCATTTCCAAAATTATAGTTTTATACATAAAACTTCAAAGTAAAAACCTAGTTAACTCTTAAACAGCAATAATCGGTGTAACTCATAATAACACAAAAATCATCATAACCCAGGACCCAAAACAGTATTCCAATTTAAAAGTTAATCTCCTAAATCAATTGCCCCAAACTACTCAAGATGCACACTTTTAGGTTAAAGCTGAATTTACAAAACAGCAAGAATGGGGAACCTGAGGTGACGGTCAGTTAGGCCGTAAACTGACCAGAGCAGCAGAATCCTCTCAATCCCAGCCTGAAATGACTCCATTCTATTTTTTTCCCCTAACTTACAGTGTTCTATATATATATATTTTTTATTTGTTTAATTAATTTATTTATTTGGAAGGTGAATGAATGTATCAATGAAGGAACACAGTCCCCTCCGGGGCAAAGTGAATGAATGGGTCAATGAATGGACACAGTCCATTCATGGAATTGAGGCCCAGGAAATTCACATGAAACTGACCTAGGCATAGGGAATGGGAGTTCCACATTCAGTCCCAAGTGCAAAGTGAAGGAGACACCAAGACACAGGTGACTCCTAAG
>CAUYON010041777.1:0-11765 GCA_963573935.1 Arctocebus calabarensis | reverse complement strand
ATGTTCTCCTTAGCAAAGTATCTCTAGAATGGAAGAAAAAGTATCCAATGTAAACACCCCTAATATGAAGGGGTGAAATTTATGAAAATGAAATTTGCTAATATGAAGCAAATTTATATCTTTCAAGTGAAGGCTACAACCCAATTATTGCACAAGAAGACGGGGAAAGGGGAGAGGGAGGGAAGGGGAGCGAGAGGGTGGGGGGAGAGAGGATAAAGGGTGAGATCACACTTGTGGTGCATATTTAAAGGGTCAGGAGAAAACTTCTAAATACGGATCAAAAATGTTTTCACATAGTAAATGAGAAAATCTCATGAATGTTATGTCAATCAGGTTGATAAAAATATCTCAGATTGTATGTGAAGCCCGCACACTGTACCCCATGACTGAATTATTGTACACAACTATGATTCAATTAAAAAAAAAAAAAAAACCCTGTACCCCACATACATCTTTCCCATCATAGTAAATAGCCCCTGTGTTTTGCTCAAGACAAAAATGTAAACATTGTCTTTTCCCCTACAAGCAATCCATCAGGAGACCCAATAAAATTTTTATCTCCAATTACATTATAAATGTATTCATATTTCTCCATCTTTACTACTAACTATCTCATCCACCCACTTTTTAAACATCTACAGTTGCCTTCTACTGGCTTTCCTTGTTATTGTGTCAAATGTCCATTTTCCAGGTAACGTCCACACTGACATTTTAAAAATGAAAATAGGACCTGAAAAAATCTTGTAACTTCCCATTTTCCTTAGGATAAAATACAACATCTTACTCTTGGTTACAAAATTCTTAAAACGTTTTGAGCCCTCTCTCCTGTTTTATCTCATACCACTTGTTTCTCTGTCTCTGTATTCTAGTACCCATCAATTTTATTATGTCCATTAGTGTTTTTAAGCTGATTTTTTTTTTTAACCTAGGGTATATGTTACATGGTATCAGTGTTTACCACTACCCAGTTCCTCTCTGGCTCTTTGCTTGTGAAGTTTCACTATTATGCTAGTCTTTCAATTGAAAAAAGATATTTGTTAAAATCTGGCCATAAAATAAGAACAGAATGACATCCATTTGCAGACTAATTCAGTGAAAAGCTTGTATGTGGTTCTCTAGTTCTTCTTTGCTTGCCTATCAATGAAGACCTTGTGTTGCACATGGCACAGACTAAAAACAGTAGAATTTCAAGCAGGTGAAGCCTAAGCTTGAAATTCCAAGTGGCTTGATGAAACAGAATAATTGCCATATATCTGCTGAATAAGCATCTGGAGAAGGAATCTTCAGGGGTGTCCAACTGCAGCCTGCGGGCCACATGCAGCTTGTTTGAGACCTGTTTTGCTTACTTATTGTGTCAGACATAGTGAAAATTATGCACTGACCTTTTTTTTTCTCATCTTTTGTTAGTATTTGTGTATTTAGTGTGAGATCCAAGATAACTCTTCTTCTAATGTTCAGCAGAAACAAAAAGTTTGGAATCCCCTTAAACCATGATCACTTTAGCCTTTCCCAAATATTATAACATATCACCTTATAGTCTCTGAATAAGCTACTGTTTTTACTTTAAAAGTCTTTTTTTATCATTATTCCATACTTTACTTCATGTCATGTAGATTTTAGTCTAATAATAACACATCAGAAATACTTACTATGATTGCACAATCAAAATTGGCACCGCTGCCACCTTACCAACCAATATTCTTTCAAACATTTTCTAAACATCTCCTTCTGATATTTTTCTGGTTCATTTATTTATTTTTTGTTTGTTTACTCTATCTCCCCTTAGTCTGGGCAAAATAAACTTGAGTTTTATTTGCTGCTTTAATCCTTAGATCCTGGCACAACAAAAGTGATCAAAAATATTTCCTCAATATCTGTGAAATTAGTGATTGACATTTTTCTTTTTCTGTGTTAAACTTTCTTATTTTGTGATTTTATTCTTATAGCACCAAAGTAATAAATGCATGAAGTCAAATAGTCAATAATTACCCACAGAGTCAATTCATCTAGCATCTGACAACCTTGTGGAACTAAATGTAGGCTTAAGAAAAAGGTACAAGAGCATTTTTCATGTGGATGACTTCAACTTTATTTTTTTTTCATAGAAAAAAAAGTATATTCTCCCAAAGGTGCTTACATAAGTAACACAGCATAATCATTTTGATATTTGAATAATAATATAAAAACAGCTTCTTACAAGTCCCAGCAAGTATCCCCATAAATAAAGCCATATTATGCATGTACCTTCTGTGCATGGTGCCTGAAGGTACCTTAAAGGGATACCATAAAAAGCATGAAATCATTGAAAGCTTTCCATTTCTGAAAGCATCGAAGGCAAACATCAGAGATAAAGATCACTGAGCTATGATTGTCTGCCTTATGGTGTTAATTAAACACCAATATTTTTTTCTCTTGAGGAGCTCAAAATTAGATTCACATTCTCCTCAGAGAAAGACAAGATCATAAAATATATTTGTCACATGGTATAGGCCTCCTCCCCTTATGTGAAATCCCCCAGAGATATTTTTCATTTACATATTTTTTAACTATTATTTAAGGTTGTAATTTTTTTTAAAGTACTGTATATATTTTATCAGGGGGACAAATCTTCCAATTTTAATGGAACTTAAAAATGAAGAAATTAAGGTCAGATATAATTTAATGTTCATTTGTGTAATATTAAAATTCAACTGGTGATAAAACTATGTTTATTTTCAGAGTACATACTATCTATGTACTTATTAAGTGAGCTAGGTGCTATGGATGACAGCAAAGCACAGCATACAGTCTTGGCATTAAAAAACACTTATGGCCATGAAATTAAATGTAATAGCATGAAGTTTGAGAGCCTCAATATAAGCTAGCATATATTCAAGGATTACCATGGAGGTAGGGACAGTTTCTGGGATGTCATCAGCAATTATCAGAGATGAGAATGAAGGTGTATGTAAAAAATTCTAAGTTAAAATACGAGTATTCTAAAGATATAAAAACAAAAGCTAATTTTTTAAGAGGTGACTTCAGGAATACCCTCAAATATGTGAAGTACAATATTATTACTGCAACTGAAATGATGTCAAACGCTGCTCTTAATAGTCCAGTTATCTGGATTTTTGCTTCCAGGCAAAATGGAGAAACAGAAACTAGACTAAAATCTGCTACAATATGAATGTCGCTTCCCAAACCCATGTTGAAATTTAACTGCCATTGTAACAGTATTAAGAGATGCAGCTTTTAAGATGTGATGAGACTGCAAGGGCTTCACCCTAGTGAGTGGGATTGGTGCAGGTGTAAAAGGGAGAGTCTAGCTCTCTTGTTTTTTCTTTCTTTGCATTTCCACTCTTCTGCCATATGAGAAACACTGTTCTTCTCCTCTGGAGGACACAACATTCACAGCACCAGCTTGGGAGTAGAGACTAGGCATTCAGAAGATATCAGATCCACCAGTGACAGTGTTGAGCTGACCAGCTTCTAGAACTGGAATAAATAAATCTCTGTTCTTTATGAATTACACAGTCTCAAGTATTCCTTTGTCAGTACAAAATGGACTAAGACATCACCCTACCTTATATCTACCACGACCATCAAAAAACAGACAAAATTTAGTAAAAGCCAGTTTTTAAAGTATCTTGATAATAGAGGGCAGTGGTTCTTAACAGATTGAGATGGGAGGAAGTAAACCAAGTGATTCGTCCTCAAATCTTTGCCTTAAGAGAATTTCTAGTCTACAGTATAGAGAAGAGGAATCCAGATGGTCATACTAAGTGGAAAGAAAGAACCAAAGAAGCGAGAGTTTTCAGGACAGTATCTGAGAAATGAAGCTGACAGGTGAGAGAATTCCAACACCAGCAGATGTGTGACTTTAGCAGTATACAGATTCATGCAGACATGCAAGGTTGTTCCTGACTCCTCAGAAAGGGCCACCAAAAAGAAATAGAGGAATAGTAGATGTCTCTAACACAGAACTGGACATGGTTCCTGTTCTTACCACAATAATAGGCAAACCTGTTAATTTGTGTGATACTGGCTAATCAGGAGAGCTTGCCTCAGTAGTGAGATATAATTAGCCCACAATTAAACATAGCTCTGGTCCCACCAAATATCTCATAAAAGGCCTAAGACAACACAACTGTGTGTGGGACTTAACTGAGATAAAAAGAAAGGTCAAAAAGGGAAAGAAAAATATTTTACAAACTTGTCTGAATGTAATGAAAATTATAAACCTGAAGATTTAAGTAACTTAACAAACCCCAAGCACTAAATAACACGTAAAACTATACCCCCATATTTAATAATCAATTCTCTCAAAATCAGTTACAAACAGAAACACTAAAAATTTCTGAAGCAATAGGTCCTATTACAAACAGAAAAATAATTATAGGCTATCAGAGAATACTTGCAAAATAATATAATCCAAGAGATAATGAAGCAAGATATTTAAAGTACAGGTCCAAATGAAATAACCAATAAACAAGAATTATATAGCCAATACAAATTTTAAAATTAAAAACACTTTTTTGAATTTGTTGGAAATGCTTACAAACAAAAACTAAAAGAACATATCAGTATGAAATATCTCAGTATCTCAGATGAAGAAATGTACTATTTTACAAAGAAATATGAAATACTGAAAAGTGATGACTATATCAATTAACACACACGGATTATACTTAACAACTTTAATCTCTGTAAAACACAGCTACTAAAAATTAGCAATGCACTGTAGGCTTTAGAGACAAGTGAAATAAAATGTGTAAGAATAGAACAAAGAATAGAAAGTAAGAAAAACTAACGTAGAGTCCTTCCTTCTACTTTATGAGAAGTGTTATAATATCACTAGAAGGAAGGTGAAAAATATACATTATAAATTTTTTAAAAACATTAAAATAAAAATGGTATGGCTAAAAATAAAAAATAAAAATATTAAAGAAGGAAAACAAGTAGAAAACTAATAATAAGATGAAATATTTAAAACTGAACATATAAATAAACTGAATTGATGGTAAAAATTCTGAAGACTATATTAAATAAAAAAACACAACCTAAGTGTCTGGTATCTACCAGAAATGCAGTTTTAAATACAATAAATTCCTATGTTAAAATAAAATGCAAGTAAAAGGAAGTGCAAAACGTGAGATATTAATAATAACTAAAACAAAACTGGAGTTCTTTATATTAATGTCAGACACAGAGGAGATAACAACCGTAAAAGATTGTCTGTTATTAAAATTTCAGATTTTTTACATGAAATTGAAAGCACATCAAGAAGAAATAAACATATTCACAGTTACACTTACTTTAATGTCTTCTTTTGGTAATTGATAGGACTGATTAACAAACAATCTGTAAAAGTATAGAAGATTTGAATAATATTTACTAAGGTCACTAGTTGTCATTTCTAGAACATGCTAAGCAGTGATATCAGAATGTATGTTGGACATTAGAAACAATAATAAAATAGAATTTTAAAAAATGCAACTTGTTAGTAAGTTTAAAGATTTCAAGTCATTTGGTACAATCAGCATACTAAAGGTTTGTTTGGTTTGTTTTTTTCATTAACTATAAAGTATGATCCAAGGTCTTTTGTGTTGCTTTGCTTGCAGGTGTCTAGCTATTCCAGTATTTGTGACAGTGCTGTTCTTTCTTCACTAAAGTTCTTTTGTACTTTAGTCAAAAATAAAATTTCTTTATATTTGTGTGGGTCTATTTTCCCTTGCCATTGATTTCTTCTATTAATCAATACTGTAGATTTTTTTTATTATAACTGCTGCTTTATATTAAATCTTGAAACCAGTTACTATAGTTCTAATATTAACATTCTCAAATTCTCAAAATTTCAAAATATTTTATGGCTATTCTAGTTCTCTCAACTTTCCAGATAAATTTTATAATTAACTTATGATAATAGTTTTAAAAGTTTGCTGGCATTTTGATTGAGATTGAATCTCTATATCAAATTTATGAGCACTAGCATTTTAACAATACTGATGCTTCCATTCTGTAAACAATTTATCACTCTCCATCTATTTGGGTCTTTTTAAATTCTTTCACCAGTGTTTTCACCACAGGGTCTACATCCTTTGTTAGAATTATCCTATGTATTACATTTTGGGGTGATATTGTAAATGGTATTTTCTTTAACTTCAAATTATAACTTATCCCTAATATTTTGAAATATATCTGATTTCTATAATGAACTTATTGAATGTTCTCTTATTAAATTCATTTATGTTCTTAGACATTTTTATAGATTTTATTTTGGGGGTAAAATGTTTTCACAAGGACAATCCATGACATGATTTTACATATATTCAGTACATGATTATGGTGTTTTTATTTTTTTATTTTGAAATTTCTGTTTGTCTTATTTTGTTGTTGTTGTTTTAATTTTTCTTGGAACCACCTCTTTGTCTTAGGTTATGTTAAAATGATATTTAAAATTTCCAAGGTTGTTGGTATTGTTCAGGTATCTTTCTGATGGATAGTTAGTCTAGTTTACTCCTCTTATAGTCTGCATAACATACTTTATAGGCCTTTTACTATTTTAAATTTTTTATAGTTCATTTTATGGTCTAACTTGATTAATGTTTGTTAGGAACTGAATATAAAATACATTTTTCTTTTCCATTCTTCTAAGAAATGTTCTGTAGATGTCAATTAGGTCTAGTTGTTTGGGTCTTCTATCATAAATAGTTTTATCTAATTGTTCTGTTCATAACTGAGACAAAAGTGTTAAAGTCCTGGATATTTTTTTAATAACTTTTCACCCTAGGCTCTGAGCACTTCTGTTGTTAGGTACATTCACAAATAGAATTTTTATGTCTTTTGGTGACTTGACTAATTTTTTTATTTTATTATGTCTTTGTTTGTTCCTGATGAATTCCCTACTTCTGAATTCTATTTTGTCTGATGTTAGTATTTTGGCCTCAGTTTTCCTTTGATGCTTGCATAGTATATAATTCTCATTTTACTACTTTTAAATCTAATTTCTTGTAAACATCATATTTATAGATTTTGTTTATTTAATGTAATCTCACAATATCTGCATTTTACTTTTTAGTTCACTCATATTTGATGTGACTTTTATATGGTTTGGTAAAAATATATCTTTCCTAGATAATTCTATTTTCTTAGGTTAATTGAAAAAATATGATTCCATATTGTATCCTCTATTAACTTTTTATGCACACCCTTTATTGAAAATGTATTTTTGCCCTAAGATCTGTTTTGTAATTCTATAAATAATCAAAGTTTATATTCACAGAAGACATCACTCAAGCAATTCTTTTGCCTCAGCCTCCCAAGTAGCTAGAACTACAGGTGCCGCCCACAACACCCAGCCATTTTTTGGTTGTAGTTGTCATCATTGTTTGGCAGGCCCGGACTGGATTCGAACCTGCCAACTCCAATATACATGGCTGGCACCCTAGCTGCTTGAACTATAGGTGCCAACCTGATGTTGAGAATTCTTGACCATTATTTTTGTAAGTAATTCTGAACTTCTCTTTCTATTTATTAAGTTATTTGATATTGCCTCAAGGATGTTAGACTTTCTTTTTTTATTCTACTCTCCATTCTAAATATGATTAAGTTTGAACGATCTTTATTAACCTATATTATAGCTCACTGAGTATTTCCTCAGGTATTCTTAATTTTTGAATCTCTGTTTTACTTTATTTCTAGTATTCACTTTTTTATTTTTAATTTACATCTCTTTGCATAAATTACCTATCTATTTTGTGTTGCTTACCTTTTCACTATAATGTTTGCTATATTAATCATACTTATCTTTACATTAAGGTAGTTCCAACATCTCTCCTCTTTGAGTTTCATTCTGATGGTTGCTTCGTTACTTGGGAGTGTGGTTTCTTCTTGCTTTTTAGGATGTTTTATATTCTTTTGTTGAAAGGTGAAAATCTTGATAAGGTAGGAGATTGAAGCAAATTTTTGTTTTAAGTCAACTTTGTTCTAGAAATGAATAAACCTTCCCTGTGTTGGGCTTTTAATACAGGGGGTTATGTTAATCTAGCTCATATTTGGGTCACTTCTAATCTACCCTATTGAACTAAGTTTAGCCTACATCTGCCTCCTTACCTATTATACGTTCAGCCTGAAGGTTTACCTACACACAGTAAACTAAGGGAATGGTTACTGTTACTCTTATAATAATCCTAGAATTTCAGGCAATTGTACGCAGCCAACTGTTCAAACTGTGTTCGAATACAGCAAACATTAGGGTGCAACCAATCTATCTGCTTCTGTACCTAGTTTCATTTTCTGTATGTTACTGTCCTTTTAATATTTTATCCAAGCATGTGGCATCCCCAAAGTCACTATAAGCCTATTCTTGTTCTGGAAGCTGCCCTATTCATAAATCATTCTTTCCTCAAATAAACTCTGTTAAATTTAATTTGTCTAAAGTTCTTACGTTAACAATCCTAAAACCATATAATCTTGAAAAACTCAGTGAAAATCAAGTTTATAAGTTTTAAATAAATTTAGAAACTGATTTAAATAAACAGTTTTTAATATGGGGGGTTGAGAACCACTCTTATCCCATAAGAATGTAATAATTTCTCACCTCAACCAAAATATCGTATGTATAGAGATGTTTATAAATTAAAAAAAATGCAATGCCATACTATAACCATTAAGAAGTACTAAGATTGATATTAACTAGAGTCACATAAGACACATACCAAGAAGTCCAAAAAAAAGAAATCATTTAGTACAGATGTCAGTGTCTATGGAGCTCCTCAAAACAGCTGATGTTGTTCAGCGAGTTAGAAACTATTCATATTCTTGCTGCATTTGACATCATGTAGCCCCAGCCTTTGGCTTTCCCTGTATGGTCCTATAAGGAAATAAGGTTTTATACTATGCCCTGGTGAAGTTCCATGTCAAAGCTAGGCAGCACACAGGATGGAGTTGCTGCATGACTCTCTTCTCCTTAAAAACATATTATCCCCTAATGGGTATATCCTCACCTTCCCACCCTTCCCTAGGAGAGAACAGTCTGCGGCATTTTAGAAATATGTGCTGTAAATTGGCAGGCACAAGCACCCTAAAAGACTATAAAATAAACATGAATACCCTTTGAAAAAAACTTTATATTTTCATCACATCTCTTGTAAGCTAACACACTGCACTGTTTACAGTCTTCCACTACAATATATTTTGAAACGATTACCTTCTTCTGAGTCATTTGTGTCATAATGCTCTCCATAGGTACCCATAAAATGAAAATGTAAGCCGTTTTTATTGGCCACACTACATCTTAATTGAAAATATTAAAGGGGATTGCTCTCCTAGTGACTTTTTTCCCTCCCTTTAATTGGCTAATCATATGATACTTTTAATGGAATAATCGTGAAAGAAAATATGAATCTAATTTAAATTCAGACTGGATTTGGTATATTTAAGAGATTATCCTAGAGTAGCAGAGGGTGCATGAGGCAATAAACATCTGTTCATTCCTGACCACTAGCCTTGGTATTTATGAGCTTGGGGCATATTTATTTTTAGGAGACATGATTCTCTACATTTGAGCTTCAGTTATTTTACCGCTGTGTTTTGTGTGTGTGTGTGTGAAAATTTTTAATTTATCAGCAGATCTTTGTTCACTTTTTTCACCTTTCTCCTTGCACTTATATCTACATACAATTCTGACAAATGAGAAATTATCCCAGAGAATCACTACAACCTATTGGGAAGCAAATCTGGCAATTTATTTATTATTGGCTACAGTGTAGTGTAAATAAATGAGCCAGATCAAGTTACAGCAACTGAACTTGTCTTTATGTAAGACCATCATGGCTTTAGTGATAGAAAATTAAATATTTAATTCATGCATTCATCAAGTGCTGCTGAGTATTTACCAATGTTATAACACAGTGGAAACTACTCTAAGCTAAACAAAGAAAGACAGGTTCCAGCATCCTCAAAGAGTTTTTAGTCTAGTGAGGGAAATAGAGCCAACTTTTGTGAAACCTAAACAGCACACACAAGTTCCAATGGTACATGTAATAATAGTTTTGCAAATTCAGGGAATAGAGTCTGATCGTAGTAGCTCAGGTAGCCAAGGAAGTGTTCACTCTGGAATATTGGCTTTGAACTTCAAGGTAGTAAATTCTTCAGGGATTTTGATAAAAAGAACTCAAAGAGAGACATGTACATTTCTGTTGCTGGCTACCAAGTAGTATGAGATGAAACTGGTAAAAGTGTACCAGCTGAAGTTTCTCCACCCCTACCAATCTGTGAATACAAAAGAGCTTTCATTAACATCAGAATAGCATATGTGACAGGTTTTCACCCTCTGCCTAACCCAAGCTGAAGTCATCTACAAAGTTTCCTACAGTATATCTAAGAATCTCCAGTTGGCATGTCACATATGTTTATAATCATCACTCTGTCAGGCCTTAAAGAAATCTCACTTGTGCAATGATATTGTCTCTCTGCATCATGCTACTCTCACTCCAGGTTTTATAGTTTCCCTTTTGACATACCCACAGCAACACTGGACGCTGTGATCTCAGTCAAAGCTCTGCTAAGAAAAATCTCCTGGGATGTTTCATTGCATACTACTGGTCAGAAGCTAAATTCACAGAAGCCTAAATTGTCCAAGATACATCTTTTTCCAAGGTGAAGTGGGGTCCGATTCTTTCTACTTTGCATTATAGTCACTTAGAAGAATTTCAAGAATAGGCCAGGCACAATGGCTCATGCCTGTAATCCTAGCATTTTGAAAGGCATTGGCAGGTGGATTACTTGAGCTCATGAATTCAGAGAAGTTCAGAGAAAGAGTGAAATCCTAACCCTACTAAAAATAGAAAAACTAGCCAAGTGTCCTGGCAGGCACCTGTTGACCCAGCTACTTGGGAGGCTGAGACAAGATGATCACTTGAGCCCAAGATCATGTTCGGTTTGAGAACAGTTACAGAGAAATGCATGCAATTTTAAATGGCTTTCGAGAGTTGCAAGGAAGAAGAGGAATGGTGATTTTGAAATTCTACATTACTCTATTAAATAACATATACTCCATCTTTGAGTTAGATCTTTTACTGCCAAAAAGAAATACATTGGACAGGGATTTAAGCAACCAAACTGTTATTGATTGTCAGTGGTATAAATGATCATCTTAGTTCACTGTAGTCCATGGCAAAATTTCGTCCAAAGGTGAATGCCTTATCAAATGGCCATTCATTTCAATTTGAGGCCAAGATTTCGGTAATATTCTTGCTCAGAAAATAGAAAAGAAAAGTTTAGAAATAAGTAATGTATTGGTTGAGGGATCAAAGTTAGTTTAAGTGAATCATGAGGCAGAAATGACTAAGCAAATATGGTCTGTGACCTCATAATACTGTCTTTGTTCTTATGTATCTGAGGTCTATTATTAAAGATTCTATATAAAACCAAGGTCATGGGAAGGGTACATACTATAAACCTTTTAAAATTAGTTCATACGTAAATATCCATTTCATAGTCACTTTGTAGATTTTTACCACCACTAATTTCAGCTGACAATTCAGTTTATCTAGTTGGAAGTTCTAGGGTATGATTTTGTTCTTGGTGTATGACTTAAAAAGTCTGTATATTTCTAGGCATGGGTTTAGCTTTTTTTTATTGTCATATACACATAGATCATGAATACATTTATGCATATGTGGGGTACAATGTGTTGATTTTTTTGTACAATCTGATGTGTTTAAAGATAGAATCTCTCTGTCTTCTGGTCTAGAGTGCAGTGGTGTTATCATAGCTCACTA
>CAUYON010041772.1:0-29053 GCA_963573935.1 Arctocebus calabarensis | reverse complement strand
AGCTACTAAATGGTGGGGTTATTTGTAACATGTAGTCTGTCCTGATGAACACAGAGTGTACATGGGGTCGTGTGATATGATCACTTTTGGATGGCAGGGAGCTAGTGAGATTTGGCAGAGGTGATTCCATGAGGAGGTGGTGCGGAGCCTCCTGGGGACAAAAGGGCATACTCACTTTTCTTTTTTTTTTTTTTGTTTGAGACAGAGCCTTAAGCTGTCACCCTGGATAGAGTGCTGTGGCATCACAGCTCACAGCAACCTCCAATTCCTGGGCTCAAGCGAGTCTCCTGCCTCTGCCTCCCAAGTAGCTGGGACTACAGGCGCCCGCCACAATGCCTGGCCATTTTTTGGTTGCAGCCACCATTGTTGTTTGGTGGGCCTGGGCTAGATTCAAACCCGCCAGCTCAAGTGTACGTGGCTGGTGCCTTACCCCATTAAGCCACAGGTGCTGAGCCATATCATGCTTTTTAATTGTGAAATTTTCCAGGTATTTTTTCTAGAGACATACTTTCAAATGAGTACATGAAAGTATATACAGAATGTTTATTGCAAGATTCCATAGACCATCTATTTGCTCATTTATAGTGACATTCACCCCAAGAAATATAATGGAAATACTGCAAAGAATTTTAAAAGAGCAATGATGTTATACATGGGTTTACTTGGAAATAGCTATATGATGTTTTTTAGAAGAAAAAAATCAAGTTGCAAAACAATGTGGAGTTTGGTTTTATTTATGTGGAGGAAACTAAAACTATATGTGAATGTGGGTAGATATATGAAATAGTACCTGGAAAGCTGTACGTTAACATTTTAATAGCAGTTCAATAGTGGGGTAGAGGATTAATTGACTTCACTTAGGAGTAGGCTGATAAGCAAGGGAGGGCTTTTGCTTTTTGCTCTATACATGTCTACATTGTACAAATGTTTAGCAGCGTATTTATATGTTACTTGAGTAACTCTCTTAAAATATGTTTAAAGAATTGTTGACGTTTTGAAATCTAAATACATCTAGGGTAATGAAACCTAGAGTCTTGGCAATCATCAATACCTTAGAAAGAACTACGTTATTAGATGGGGCTTTAACGCTAAACACCTGTGAAATGTTGGGAGGAATTTAAATTTAATAATCTCCACTAACAAGGGTTGCAAGAATATAGTCCAGTGTGGAATCTGGTCAAGTGGTATCAAAAACACCTAAAGGCAAAGATTCTACAGGGATGTTATCTTTAGCTATTGTGTGGATTTTTCATAAGAGGCTTAATAAAGACTTTAAAAACAAACAACAACAAGTCAAGGACGGTCAACAAGGAGGAAGAGGCCAAGACTTGGTGGAATAGGAGAAAAGCAAAGAGTGGCATCTGTAACCTTTCTGGGTATTGTTTCCCTCATCCATGAAATGAAATATTGGTCAAAGCAACATTTCAAACTCTTTTATTTTGGGGGAAGATGGGAGGAAGGAAGAGAACACTTTTCCCAAATGAAATCTTAACAAAAATCTCACTCTTTAAAACTAATAAAAGCAGCATTTCCTTAGTCAATGGAAGCCAGGGGCCAGAGCCCATGGGCAATGCTGCAGTCATCTTCAGGATGTCCCAGGGAAGCTGAATCCCTGAAATGTCCAGCCTCCATTTCTAAAGCACATAGTTCTCATTTATGGACGTAATTGTATGAGGATCAGCCAAGGGGAAAGCCCCAGTGTTTGCAGAATGCGACTGAGGGGTCTGGGAAGGGAGGAGAGAGGCAGCGTTCGTGACACTGCTAATATGCTCCAGGTGTTGTGGAAGCCACGGCAGTACCTTTTATTTAATCCTCACAACCACTTGTACTTTTAACTCCACACAGATGAGGCCACCAGGAGACAGAGAGCTTGCCAGAGGTCACACAGTGAGAAGTACTGAGTTGGAATTCTAACGGATTTGCCTAATTGGGCAGGTGGTACTGGGTGGACCTAGAGCAGGGGTACCAACCCGCGGCACATGGACCGAGTGCTGATAATGTGAGGGCTTTTATCACAAGAAGTACGCACAGATATTTGTTTCTGCTGATCAACTTTCATTAGTGTGCATGTATTTTAATGGGTGACCCAAGAAAATGCTTCTTCTTGCAATGTGTGGCAGAGAAAAAAATGTCAGAGACCCCTGGTCTAGAGTATAGTGCCAAACTAAAAATAAGGGGACACAACAAGAGTGCTGTTGGGAGCTGCGTGTGGGTGAGGACGTCAGGAGAGGGAGGTGAAGGCCCTCTAGCTCCAGTCCCTCATGCTGCCCAGCGCTGTCGAGGACCATGCCCTCTAATCATCTATTTTGGGAGTTAAGACTAGCACGTGGGAAACAAATTAAGGAAAGTGCAAGGCAGTATGTAGTTAGCTATTCAACCCCATGATGTATTCTAGAACTGGGGGGACTTCCAGGGATTTTTCTTTTCCAGATACTGGGAAGAGCTAGAGTGATGGTCAGTGCCTGTGGCCAAGGTGCCGTGATGTGCACCCAGCACCTCTGAGCGGGAAATGTTCATGGTCATGGACACCAGGAGACCCACAGCATCTTCCTGCACAGCATCAGCATTGACCTAAACACACCTGCCTTAATGGGCAAGCCTTTTCTGCATGCTAGACATTTTGGCATGCTAGTTGTCCCTCCTCGTAACTTACCATCATAATTGTTATTTACATTGTTTTTTAAGTAACCAATTCATAGAACAGCCAGACAACAGCTGAGTCACCTTGGAAGGGAACCCAAAAACCTCCCCAGTACAGCAAGCTTTACAAAAAGATCATCCTTTGTGGAATGTAAATAAAATGGCCTCCACCATTTTTAATGTTCCCAAGAGCTACGATTACACACCTAGACATCTTAATACTGTTGCATCTAATTATACCAGGTGAGCAGAGTATCTTCCCACAAGTTATTACAAACCAGCCCGAGGCACAATGTTAAGCCTCCAGCTCCTCCTATCAGATCCAATGTTAGAATGCTTTGTCTTCTGAGCTGGACGGTTAGGCAAGGTTTACACTGAATGCAGCCATTACCGCCAACGACTGATATTTATGCTAAGCCAGGATGCACATTTTTCTGAGTCATCACATTCTCCACTTTTAAGTAGAATAAAGTTTTGGCATATCCCTAATCCAAACCATCCAATTCAATTCCTGTTTCTTATAAAAGGAAATGTTAAATGATAACAAAGAAGGAATTCACCAATGCTCATGCTCTGACATCAAACATAATTCCAATTTCAATATCTTCAATGTAAGCAACACAAACAATGCTCCAGAAGAAACTGTAGATTCAGAGGTTGAGATGATGTCCTTAATTCAGAACAGCAGACAGGGACTGTGTCTATTCATACATGCGTATCCCATGGCCTGTGTGCCCTGGCATGGAGTTAATGCTCCATAAATGCTGATTATTTAAACAAAGAAGCCTTAATTATGGGACTTTGTGTAATTAGTATAGTATCCAGTTCTATTTGAAATCAAACTTTGATTTTTCTTTTGAGGCTTCTTTATTTCCAGTGCCCACAAATAAAGTGTTTTGAGATTTAAAAGTTAGTAGATTCTTGTTCATTGTAGTAGAAGGCCACTATAGATTACACTTCTGTTTCTTTTTCCTCTGTAACAAAAGGTGTTTCAAACCACCAAATATTCTAGTTTCTCTTGTTTGTGTGCTGGGATTCCAGGCATGAGCCACTGACCCAGGCCTTAAAATCACCTTTGTATCACTGAAGATTGTGGCCCGGGGGACAGTGATCCTCTCCCAAATGAAGAAGAGGAGCTGAGAGCACCTGAGAATCACTCTGAAAACTTTTGAGAAGGTAAAACACTTTTGAGTTATTGAAGGTACTCTCTTCTTCCTCAGAAGAGAGATTGGGCAATTTTTCTCCATAAAAGAGAAAGAGGGTAATCAAACTGAGTGCATCTCCAAGGAGAGAAGGCAAGTGGGTCTGCAAGTGGATGAATATCGGCCCAGACCAACCCAGCAAACCTGGGGTGGCTGCACAGGAACAAGCCAGGCAAGCTCAGTGTGGAGAGAGAAGTATTGGACACCTCTGCAGATCCCTTTGGCCTGGGCAGGGTCTAGGGTCTGGATCAATCTAGAACCACAGAGCCATTAGGGCCGTGCCAAGCACCACTGTCTCAGGATGAGTCTTCTACAGTGACATCATATGACCGCCAGAGGCAATGGAAACTGATCAGACTCTGAGGATCTCCTGCTTGGATAGGAAAGCCAGGCCCTTTCCTCTCCCTTTGTCCCCAATCTTTGGGCTCTATAAACTCCTAGTGTTCTTAAAGGCCTGAAAGAGGCAAAAATGACAGGTGGGGCTCAAAAGAGTGTTTGAAGTGAATAAAATAATGGTAGCTCTCATTTAATACCAACTTTGTGGAAGAATTTACCCAAGACAGGCAGAAAGAATAAAATTTAAAGACGAGCAAGTAATTTTAGGTAAGATTTCTGGAGAATGGCTTGCTCACAGACAGAATGTCCATGCTTGAAGTTGTCTAAGCCCCAGAGCAGCCCACAGTCAAACAGGCACGTGACGTGCTTGGGTCGCAGAATCAATCACTGGGATCTTCCACTCCTGAGCAACTCACTCCAGTTCAGCTCTGGGGCTTGATGACAAAGACTAGAGGGTAATCTTTCCTTCATCTATAGAGAAATCTAGGTTAATGAAAGATGTCACTGATTCTTGGAAGCTTCTCAGCCATAGCGTGAGTTATAGCACTTGCTTTGTTAGGGGATCATCTGAAATGGCATTTTCTCCACACGAGGGGTGGTGTTAACAGAACGGCAACCTGAAACCCTGCAATCCTGGATCTGGAAGGCTGACCTAACAAGGCCAAGGGATGTGAGTTCTTATCAATCTTTCTTGTTTTCTCATCCGAAGGATCTCTTTAGAGCATGGTTCTCAACCTTCCTAATGCCATGGCCCTTTAAGACAGTGCCTGTGGGTCATGACTTTAGAGACTCAAGAGAGAATGTAAAGAATGGGCAAAGAAGAACTTATGGGAGTTATGGAAAAGATTAATGTAAAGAAGATTGATAAGAACAAAAAAGGAAATGCAAGCTAAAACTATAAAGGAAGGTAAACACGATGGAAAGAACCTGCAAGGTGCCCCAAACATGGCATATGCTTTGAAAACGACTATTGAGATTACACTAAAATTTTAGGCAGACATTCTTCAAAATGAAAGAATGAGCAAGAGATGTGAATGTGTTTACATTGGAAGGAAATAATGAATGAGAAATAATGAGAGCCTAAGAATAAGGTCTTTACGTGTGGAACTAAATTTCCATTTTCCTTTTAGGTACAAGGCAAGCATTAATATAGCCCAGTGTTTACATTTATACTTACATAACGAGTGAGGTGGCACATCATGTCACCCATGCAAGCACTTACACGTTACATTTTTTGATCAGCTCCACAAGGTGGCACATAGGAATTTTCCATCACTTATCGATTGGACCAGCCACTCACTCCTGTGAAAAATAAATGTATTTCTTTGCATAGAATTTGAGACTTCCAAGGGAGAACTACAGATTGAATCTCATCTCTTGTCCGAGTTAGAAAGGATTCCATGCTGACAATTATGAAATACTTCCATTGTTCGGCTACAGTGGGGTGTTGTTTGTAAAAACTGGTTTTAGCGATACCTATGGAGTATACATTCTAATTTCTCTGGAATTTGGTGAGTGGTTTCCAAATTTTGAAACAGAAGTAGGTCTTTGCAAAACAATAGTCTCAAGTCTTTATTCACTGCATCAAATTCTGACTTTGGAAATAAAAGCTCTCAATGAGAACATTATGATTGATCTAATTAGTGACCTGAACCCCTTTAAGCATTGCTTTAAGTAATACTTAACACAGAATGAATCATTTCATTTATAGCCAGGCAAAAGAGCTTGTAGAGTTTTGCTCTGCTTACCACCTCGCACCCCTAATCCTATGAATTGATTGGATTGTTAAATACAGTTGCGAAACAGATTCGCAAGAACTAAACAAACTGAAACACATAAAAGACATGTTCAGCATCCGGTCAGGTATAAAAAAGTAACCCTTGTGTTATAAAATAGAAGACAAAAAGAATAATTGTGAATTAATCCAAGTAAACAGGACACGCTGTCATATCAATTTAAAATCCAACACTAGGATCTGGCAGCAGAGTCAGGAAAGAAAACAAGGAAAAGCTTTTCTCAGTCATTACTAAGGAAGAATGCCAGCCCTGTGGACACATATCAAGGGAATATAGTGGGGCCTAATTGTTGCACAGACCTTCATTTTCATTTCCCACCTAGTTAAGGATCTGTGACGTTAGCAAAGGTATTTTCATTCATTCAACAAATAGGTGTTGATGTATACACTGGGCCAGGTCCTCAGCACACTGTATTTAATACCTTTGTTGCCTACAAACTAAAAAGCAATAAATGCCCTTTCTTGACTCGATTTAGCAAAATGTGTAGAAAGAATCCTTGGCAATGAGACAAGAAGACCCCATTCCAGTTCATATTCTATTACTTATTAAATACTGTGCATGTAACCAAGAGCAAGTAGGATCCTTGGCTTTCTCATTTTCAAAATGGCATACAAACAGCTGTCCCATGTACAGCCAAACATAAGCTATTACAAAATTACAGGCAATACTGAGAAAGTTGTTATGTTGAGCAAGTTGGTCTGTTCAATCTGAGACTGCTGGATGCCAAAAAAAGTTTGGTCATGGAAAGGGATGGTAGGTAGTTGTATCCCCTCCTTTGTGTTACCATCCACAAAATTTCTAAACAGGAAAGAAATCTCAGAGACCAGGATGTGTGCTAAAAAACACAGAAAAATTTTAGAATAGTCACAGGAGCACATGTTTAATCTTTGTTATTTGCAAGCAAATTAATTCATGATCTAGATTCCATACACATGGGCCAGGCGAGGTGGCTCACTCCTGTAATCCTAGCACTCTGGGAGGCCAAGGGGGGAGGATTGCTAGAGGAGTTCAAGATCAGCCTGAGCAAGATTGAGACCCCCATCTCTACTAAAAAATAGAAAAATTAGTCTGGCATTATGGCAGGCACCTGTATTCCCTGCTATCGGGAAGCTGAGGCATGAGGATCACTTGAGCCCAAGAGTTTGAGGTTGCTGTGAACTGTGATAATGCAATGGCACTCACCACCAGGGCAATAGATTGAAATTCTGTTTCAAAACAAACAAACAAAAATCTAAGTGCCCATCAACCCAGGAATGGATGAATAAGCTGTGGTATATGTATACCATGGAATACTATTCAGCTGTAAAAAGATAGAAACTTTACATCTTTTGTATTAACCTGGAAGGAATTGAAACCCATTCTTCTTAGTATCACAAGAATGGAAAAGCACGTATCTGATATACTCGATACTGATATGAAGCCAGAAGATGATCTAGTTCACATCCACATAAGACAACAACTTAACTCAATTCAAGTTAGGGAAAGGGAAGGAAAGGGACGCGGGGATTGGTGTGCTTCCACTTACTGGGCCCAATGTAAGGGTAAATGGCACTGTCTACCCTGTATACACCATATACTGTAAAGGTGGATGGCAATGTAAGGGTATGTGAGTCTGGGTGCAGGACTCAACTACAACAGTAACACTATCTAACAAATGCAAACATTGTAACCTAATTGTTTATATACTCATACTAATCTGAAATTTAAAAAAAATTTTTTTTGAATTTTTAAAAAGTAAAAAAGGAAATAGATTCTACACACATGTATATCACGAGTCAGCTGAGCCATGAACTGTCATCTCACGCAGATGAAGCTGATCTGAGCGTGTTTTGTCTTCCTTGTGCCCTGTTCTTCTTCCACTCAAAATGGACCCCACTCCCACCCAGAGCCCCAGGGACTAGCACATGACTCAGCCTGGGCCAGTCACACCTGACCCTTCCCCTTGACAGCGAAGGGCGCACAGTCCAAGCCAGGCCTGTTGTGTCATGTAATCAGAAACTTATAAGATGGTGAGTCCGGAGCTGCTGGTGGCCATGCTCCTCGCCCCGTCCGGCACATAGAGAAAGCTGGTCCGGGAGGATGCAGCCAACACTGCTTCTCTAGCAGAAATGAGAAGAGCAGTGCCCAGACAGAATGGGGACCCCTCGTTCTGTCTTCTGAAAACTTCTCAAGGCTGTTGCTTGTGGCTTCCTTCCGTTCTAATAAACCTTTTCTGCATAAGCTAATTTGGGTTGGTTTCTATCACCAGTGCAAGGACTGGTTCACAAAAAAAGGTAGGAACACTCACGTTTTCTTCACTGTTACATCAAATACTTTCCATAAAAATGCCGGGGATTGGGCGGCGCCTGTGGCTCAAAGGAGTAGGGCACTGGCTCCATATGCCGGAGGTGGTGGGTTCAAACCTAGCCCCGGCCAAAAACTGAAAAAAAAAAAAAAATGCTGGGGATGGGGAAAGTGGCCAGAACACTTTTCTGGTGGAGATTCAAGGCCACAATCTCTGGCTTTGGAGGAGAGGAGAGGGACACTGATTTGTTGACAGGACAGTGGTGGCATCAGGAGAATGAGCCCAGGCTCCTCAGGCCTAGACTGAGAGACCCCCCACATCTATACCATGCTGACCTTGAAGCCTCAATTAAAGCATAGAAGGCAGAACAAGATATTAATCCTGGCACTGCAGCCACGTGTTTTACTTTGAGCCACTCACAACTCCTTTCTAGGGCTGGTTTCCATGTAAAAAAGGATCTCAGATGGCAAAGTGCTGTGATTCCCAAAACTCTCATGAAAATTTACTTTAAACTTAACAAAAAGTAACTGTGAGGGAGGTTATGCAAAGAATAAAGAAATATTTAGATGAAAATAGTCAACTGGCCGAAAACAGTGGCTCAGGCCTGTAATCCTAGCACGCTGGGAGGCCAAGAGAGGCAGGTGGATTGCTTGAAATTGGGAGTTTGAGACCAGCCTGAGTAAGACTGAGACTGCATCTCTACTAAAAATAATGAAATTAGCCGGGCATTGTGGTGGGCACCTGTAGTCCCAGCTACTCAGGAGGCTGAGGCAAGAGAATTGCTTGAGCCTGGGAGTTTGAAGTTGCTGTGAGCTATGACACCACAGCTCTCTACCCAGGGTGATGGAGTGAGATTCTATCTCAAAAAACAAACAAATAAAAAGAAAATAGTCAATTGCTACTATGTTTATTTTTAATAAAAATAACACCAGTAATAACTAAAATCTATAGCATTACTATATGGTGGGCACTGTTGGAGTACGTATGTTATGTTAACTCATTTAATCTTCCCTTCCATCCTATGAGATATTTTTATTACCCCCATTTAACAGGCATAGAGAAATCTAGTTGCTTGCCCAACACCACACAATTAGCATGTCAGAAATAGGACCCTAACTCCTGAAATTAGTGTCCAAAATCCATGCTCCTTTTTTTTTTTTTTTTTTTTAGAGACAGAGTCTCACTTTATCACCCTTGGTAGAGTACTGTGGTGTCACAGCTCACAGCAACCGCCAGCTCTTGGGCTTAGGCAAGAGAATTGAACTGGCAGGGGAATCATAAATGCAATGATCTAATAGTTTAGGTCAATGACATAATAGTCTCCGAGTAGCTGGGACTACAGGTGCCTGCTACAATGCCTGGCTGTTTTTTTTGTTGTAGTTTGGCTGGGGCCGGGTTCGAACCCACCACCTTCAGTATATGGGGCCGGCACTCTACCCCTGAGCCATAGGCATCACCAATCCATGCTCTTAATAACCATTTGATGCAGCTCTTGTTAAGTACACCTATTCTGTGCCTTACACAAAGTAGAAATTCAACAAGTGCTCATTAAATGTTAGCTGGTGAATACAAAGTGACCTTTGTGAGGGCACTGATAACAACCGAGTGATACTTTTTTTTTAAAGTCATGGTGCCAATAGTGAAGATATATGTCTGTGAGATGAAATGTCCTCTGTTGGGGATGTTTTGCAGCCATGCTGCCCAATGCAGACCCTTTTCTTGTCACACTCTGGCTAGAGTTTTTATAGTATTATGTGCAAGCATTAAGTACATTTTGTTAAAGTTAAGAAAATTGTTCTGTAATTTTCTTGGAAACTGGATTATGCTAAGTAGACTGGCTTCTGACCAGTGCTTCTACCTCCTGCCAATGGGAAAAATCGTAGGATATAAACCATCAGAGACAAAGAAGGAGAAGAATATGGTCACCAAAGAAACGTATTTGTTTTTCTTCCCATTGTGAAACAAAGGCATTATCAGGGACCAAAATGAAAACAGTCCTCGAAATCATGACTTTCTTAGCACACAGGGAGTTGGCAGAAGTGCCTTCTGTAACGAGAGTCTATAATTTGGAGTGTCTGCTTGACTTTACTATCCCTTTAAATAAGAAATGGATTTTCCTACACTGACGCTATTGAAAAGAATTATGTTGCTAGAGTCAAACTCGGTGGTTTAATAAAACCACTCCCTCATTGGAATGCTGAGATCAAGTTTATTAATCCATACCAACAAAGCTTATATAAGCAATGGAAAAGACCGTGACTATTATCTACAGTGCGGTTTTTAAAAACAGCTAAAGTTTAGCAACTTGTACTTTCATTGTCCAGTGGCTTCAAAGATCTAAGGAACAAAACACCTTCAAGGTTAATTCCACCCAAATCATGACAATTGCCAGGGTTTGGAAAATTTGGATTATGAGGACTACTGATAGTACTCCTGTGATCAGAACAATAGCTGTGGAAAAAAACTATTAGGTCATTGCATCTATGATCCCCCTGCTGGTTCTAGTCAAGCAATTATAGCGCTTCCCTTGCTCTGATATTGCTTCTCTGTGTGCAAAGAGAAAAGGTTAACTCCTTGTGGTGTAGCCAGGGTGATGGTGGTGAGAGGTGATGGCCATTGCCTGGACAGCCTCCTGCCAGCGCGGGACCCTGCCCTGGCGGAGTACTAGTCGGAGCCCATTGGTGTGCTCAAATGTGGACCCCACCAGAACATCCGGGAGCTGTTTATTTTGCAGATCTCATCCCCCTGTGGAATGCAGCCCCAAGAGCAACAGCTCCCCAAGCCCTGAGAAGATGGAAACACACCTCTCAGGGGACAGTGTGTTGTGTTCAGCCTCTGGAAAAGCCCTGCCTATCTGAACCCAGATGTCTCTCCATCGCACCAGGACACAGGTGTTTGTCCTTGCTTGTCACATGACTCTGAAGTATTTGCCTGAGCTACGAGATTGCAGTGGACGCACCAGCCTCTCAATGGAAATACAGCTTTTTTTAAAGACTGTACTAGAGGTTTGAGGGAGGCCCTCTGTTGAAGAGAAACCTAATAACAAAAAGAGGGTATGCAAGCCAGAGAAAAGGGTTTTGAGCTGACCAAAAGGATTTACCCTTAGTTCTGTCCAGAAAATTACCTAATAAAAAATGAATGAAAAAGATGACTTCATTCCTCCTTGAAAGTTTGGAGAGATGAGGGTAATCCAGAGATACTAGAGTGGAAATAAATGTCTGATCTTGGGGCCCAAATTACATGGGCTTCAGAGCAGTCTGCTGTCTATTTCAAATATTGCAGCAGAAATATGTGGGAGAGACTTCAGGATTATATTTTAATTTTGTGGGGTTTTTTGAGATAGAGTTTCACTATGTCACCCTCAGTAGAGTGCCGTGGCCTCACAGCCCACAGCAACCTCAAACTCTTGGGGCTAAACGATTCTCTTGCCTCAGCCTCCCAAGCAGCTGGGACTACAGATGCCTGCCACATGCCTGGCTATTTTTTGGTTGCAGTTGTCACTGTTGTTTAGCTGGCCTGGGCCAAGTTCAAACCCTCCACCCTTCGTGTATGTGGCTGGCACTGCAATCACTGTGCTATGGGCGCTGAGCCTATATTTTAAATTTTAACAGGTTAGTTTTTAATTTTTTAATCTTTATCCAAATATTTCTATAGCCCGACAAAGACATAAACTCCTTGAGAGTTGGGATCAGACTGCCTTTTTCCTTGTGAAGGGACATAATGTTTTGGAACAGTGCCTATGACTGCTACTGTCATTGGTCTCCAAGACAGGCCCCAAGGAGGTTTGTCTCCTGTTACTCACATGCTTGAATGGTACTCTCCAGGGCTGAATTGTGTGAATGCAGAATACAGAAAGGATGGTATGTCACCTTTGGGATTAGATTATGAAAGACTTTGGCTTCCAGTTAGGCTGTCTGGGTCTTTCTCTCCATTTCTCTCTCTCTCTCTTTCTTCTCAACCTGCCAGTGCCAGATGCCCAAACCTCAGTGAGGAACTGAGGCCACCAATCACCATGTGAGTGAGCTTTAAGCAGACCCTGAGTTTTAGCTAAGCCTTGATGTGACTGCCACCCCAGTCAACATGAGACTCTGAGCTGGAACCACCCAGTTAAGCAGCTCCTGGATTGCAAAATAAATTGCTGTGTTTTAAGATAACTTTGATAATCAACAACAGAAATAAATAGCTGATGAAGAGCCCAATTGTGTGACTTATTTTTCTCAGTGGCCTGTGATCTAGATGTTTCTGTGTAGCTAACTCTGGACCAGAACCTTCTTTCTTGCTTCTTGGGCTTTTCTTGTTTGGTGACTTCTACTTTTATCTGAAGCTAAAGTATGCTCATCTAATTTGCTTTAAGTTAATTTCTCTTCTGCTCAGGCTACCTGAGATGTGTCCCTTGTGTGTGCATTTATTCTGCATTCAACAAATACTTAATGAGTGCCACTGTTTTAGGTGCTGGGGCTACAGCAGCAAATAAAACTAATATATCCCCTGGCCTCAAGGTCTTTATATCTGACACACTCTCCCGATAAACTTTATTTCCTGAACTACAGTGCTATCTTTTTGACCTCTTCTACCTGCTAGCTATCTGTTGTGGATCCCCATGTAAGCTCTTGCTTATGAAGAACCAGTACTAGTCAGCCTTTTCACTGGAAACCTAAAAGACATTCTTACCATTTACATTTTACACCGACCCTTAACAATTACTGGGAGTCATTTACCCCATACTCAACACAGCTGCATGATCCTTGTTATAAAAACACATTCAGGCTCGGTGCCTGTGGTTCAACGGGCTAAGGCGCCAGCCACATACACCTGAGCTGGCGGGTTCAAATCCAGCCCGGGCCCGCCAAATAACAATGATGGTTGCAACCAAAAAATGGCCGGGCGTTGTGGCAGGTGCCTGTAGTCCCAGCTACTTGGGAGGCAGAGACAAGAGACTCGCTTGAGCCCAGGAATTGGAGGTTGCTGTGAGCTGTGATGCCACAGCACTCTATCCAGGGTGACAGCTTGAGGCTTTGTCTTAGGAAAAAAAAGAAAAAACACATTCAGTAGAGGTAGGGATTGGCCATACGTATCTTGCTTTCATCTTTCTAATGTAAACCTCCATGGCATTTAACAGTGCTCCTCAGAACATCAAATTTTGATAAATTACATTTTATCAGCTAATAGGCATCCAGTTGTGACATTTTTCTGCTCCCCAACTAGACTATGCAGATCGGTAAAGTAACCAATTCATGTAAATGAAAATAAGAACAATAAATGTTGTCTAAAATGCATATATAATCATATTTCCATGACTCAGATGCTTTTTCCACCCACCTTGCCTCTTCTTTATTTTAGCACAGCCTCTAAATTAGGGGAAATCCTTGTTTCCTAGGTCACTGCAGCCAGAAAATAAATAATATTGTCAAAACAATTATCACAAAACAGTGTTTCCTGAGCCAGGTTCAGTGGCTCGTGCCCGTAACCCTAGCATCCTGGGAGGCCAAGACGGGCAGATTACTTGAGCTCAGGAGTTGAAAACCAGCCTGAACAAGAGCGAGACCCCATCTCTACTAAAAATAGATAAACTAGCCGGGCACGGTGGCCGGCACCTATAGTCCCAGATATTTGGGAGGCTAAAACAAGAGGATTGCTTAAGCCCAAGAGTCTGAGGTTGCTCTGAGCTACGATGACGTTACAGCACTCAGGGCAACAGACACTCTGTCTCAAAACGACAACAAAAAGGAAACAGTATTTCCCTGGTCTGTCTCGGTCAGCTTCAATTCCTCCAGAGGATGGAGGCTTCTCCAGAACAGCCTCCCTGTCTTCCACAGACCAGTCCTTGGTGACCCCTGGCTGGTGCTCCTCTTCTCCCTTGTTGCAAACGGATATTTCCGCCTACTGTGGACACCCAAGGCAGCAGGCACCATCAGTGTCCACTCAGGGTAAAATGCCCTCGGGCAGCCCTCTGAGCCACAGCCACCTTCTACCAAAGCCACTCGTCCCTGTTCCAGCAAAGCTCCTGAAACAGTTACATGTACACACCAGGGATTATTCTGGGTATTAGGTTGAATTTGAGGGGCAGCCACAATGTTTTCCTTTTCTACTATCGGCCTAACTCCTTCTTTTTTTTTTTAATTTTTTTTGTAGAGACAGAGTCTAACTTTATCACCCTCAGTAGACTGCTGTGGCATTACAGCTCACAGCAACCTCCAACTCCTGGGCCTAGGCGACTCTCTTGTCTCAGCCTCCCCAGTAGCTGGGACTACAGATGCCCACCACAACACCCAGCTATTTTTTGTTGTTGTTGCAGTTTGGCCAGGGCTGGGTTTGAACCTGCCACCCTCGGCATATGGGGCCGGCGCCCTACTCACTGAGCCACGGGTGCTGCCCAGTCCAACTCCTTCTTTACAGGAACATAATTTTGCTCAGGAAACTCATGAATACAGCATATGCAAATTTTTCAGGCTGATTAATATGTACGTGAACGCTGATGAATCTGGCTCAGATTCTAAGATCCTTCATGGAAGGGTACCTCTGGGAAACCAGTTTCACAGCCATATTAATTTGTGTCATTCTGGAATAAAAGCTGCTGGTGCGAGTCACCTGCAAGACTGGAAAACCTGAGTCGGAAAAACTATACTGATCAAATACAAAGTTCCTCATCCACCTCCCATACCTTTAGCAACAAGAACACGTTTCCTGCCTGCAACATTTTCATTTCAGTTTTTAACTCTTTGTTCAGCGCCAAAGAGGTTTACTGCCTTATTCCTTCAATAAGTTAAGTTTTAGATAACCTCTGAATTACAATATGATAACAAGCTCAGCCATTATAAGGAGGAAAGCTTCGGGGTTAGAGAAACTGAATGTGTTTAGTTGCTAGGAACGAACCTATTTTCTTGGTGTTAGATTCAACTGTGATTTTGAAACAACAAAGATAGTATCTTTTTTGTGGTTCAGCAAGTAAAGGGGTTTTAACGAAGCGGTGAAGACTGCGAACTCCAACAGCAGACACCCCTTCTCCTTTCTTTCATCTGGCCCCTTCATTATTTGGGAGTGCTCGGTTTCTTCCCTTGGGTAACACTTTGTAAGATGAATTTGTGTCTGATTAGGATAAATTTTGAATTAAATATACTGGAAGACAAGATCAATTCATTAAGATAATTAGTTGAAGTGTATAACTCAGAGCTGTGAAAAAGAAAATTCTGGGAATGGATCCAAAATGGAAGTGAGCATAGGTATTTCAGCTAGACAAAAATAACATAAAATAAACACAAAAATTGGAGCTATGTCCTGGTCTTCCATTGGGCTCGATGACCAATGCAGCATTTTATTTTCCAATAGTCCTTAAAAGGATCATCTCTGACCTGAAATTTGACTTTTTTTTAACTAGTCCTTATAAGTTCTGAACATTTCTTAACTGATGAACATATCCATTCATTTAGATAACAAAATAACATATTCATAAGTGTGGAAAATAGAAATGACAAATCTTAAAAAGGGAAGAATAAAAATTACAAAGCACGTAGGTTGATTATTTTAGGCTGAGGGAAAGAGTGATTTTTGTTTTTTTCTTTATAATTTTCATCACTTGGCTCAGCACCCATAGCACAGCAGTTATGGCACCCACCACATACACTGAGAGTGGCAGGTTAGAACCTGGCCCAGGTCAGCTAAACTACTGCAATAACAACCAAAAAATAGCTGGGCACTGTGGCGGGCGCCTGTAGTCCCAGGTACTAGGGAAGCTGAGGCAAGAGAATCGCTTAAGCCCAAGAGTTGGAAGTTGCTGTGAGCTGTGACGCCACAGCACTCTACCGAGGGAGGCACAGTGAGACTCTGTCTCAAAATAATAATAATAATTTCCATCACTTCATACAGGATTTTCTATAATGAACAGATTTTGGATTAGGAGGAACTTTAAAAAGAAGGAAGAGGAGGAAAAGGAGGAGAAAAAAGACATGTGCCCCGTCCCACATGTGCGTTTGTCCCTTTCCATGGTACAAATCTGAGCAAACTCGCTCACTCCACACGGACGGGCCTGAGCCCTGTCATTCAGCTGACGGTGGAGTCTGTGCCATGAGTATCTTCAGAGGCACACACCTCGGGGTCAGGGATGAGTGTGCAGACTCTTCTCTGGGTCTTAAACACTAACCAGCGCCACAAACATGGTTAGTGTCTTTTCCATTAACAGAGGTGAAGGTCGCCTTTACAATGTTAGGAGCAAAGTGCAGCTTTGAACCTGACTGTCTTCAAGGAGAGAGGGTCAGAGTGACAGAACGGATCATGGAACAGAAAAGCAACGTGCCAAGGCAGCAAATGTCTTCTCCAGAGCGTGGGATCCTTGCGGGCTTTGTGTAAGTAAAGATGTAGATACTGCTTTTCAGAACGTTTCTGTTTTTATAAATCCCATCTCTGAACTACGAGTTCGGAATAGAGCCCCGAGGTTCACTAACCTTACTTCCCTGCCTCCAAACAGAAATGAAAAAAAAAAAAAAGGAGGCATTGAATGCCTGTACAAAGTGGGGGAAAAAAAAAACTATATGTGCAGACATGTTCTGTACAAATGTAAATAATAGGGTATCAGAGCAGAGAAAGTATGGGTTTTTTCAGTGGGATCCCGACATTAAGGAAAGTCAATTTGCAATTAGATGATTAACACAAAAGCCAGTGGTAACAAGCAATGTGTTCTCATTCCAAACATCTTTGCTACAAATTGCTGTTAAAAGCTTCACCCTGCCTTTTCTCTTTGTCTTCTGACTGCTGGTAATGATGTGAAGTAATTGCACAGTAAGGGCAGAATGCTACATGTCATTTCATGTAAGCCACTTAGTAACTATGTCAGGTAACCACACAGAAAACCCTCTAATTACAAGAGAGAACAGCGCGCATTCCCCAGCTGCAGTCTCTCTGTTTAACCTTGACTGATGATTAGTTCGTTCCTTGCGTCCCTACTTGTCGCACATGGTGGCTTGCCAGCTGCCCAGGGCTGCGCTGAACTCTGTCTGAGAGCTCCCGTGGCTGGGGACACCGCCACACAGGGGTGGGCTCCCTGGTCCACGCGGGGCTGTAGGGAAGGGCTGGGTTGCCATTGCTACTTGATCTGCCCGGGTCTAGTTTGCAACACTGGACAGATCCTGCTTACCCTGGATTCTATGAAGAAAGTGAAAAGTATAATTGTTGATGACTCAGCCCACACTGAAGAATAAATTAAAGAGAGCTTCCTGAACAGCTAATTTAAGCAAACACAGGCATGCATACATACATATATTCACAGTAAGTAAGTAATAAACAGTTTGGAGTTTCAGCATCCTTTCTATTTTTTCCTCGTTAGAGAACAAAGGCTCATTTAGCTGTATAAGACTAGGAATAATAATGTACCTGCTGTGGTCTCACTTGTGTCCTTCCCCCCATCCCCCTGGCTCACATGTCACCTGCTGATGCCCCTTTGTTTCTGTGTAGTTTCACGTCCCACCTTACTTTGTGTTAGTTCTTTTAGCAGGGATGGCATGCTCGGTGCTTATTCAGTATCTTTGATGGTATTTGCTCAAAATTCAATTTCCAAATATACACAATGAATTATGCTTAGAGCTCTAGCTGTCCCTGCTCCTCATTGGCTATGGCCTTGCCTGACCCACGGGGAGTGATGCTCTTCTTTCCCACATCCTCTGTAAAATACTTATTCCTGCACCCATCCCCTCCTCTGGCACCCTGGCTTCTGCTAGAATGACTGACAGACTTCCAGGCCACCTGCTACTGCGGGGGAGAGACTAGATTGCATTGTGCAGAAATTGACTCACCTTCTGAGCGTTTTCTCCAGGTGCAGCTCGCAGGCCTGTTGCTTGACTATTTCATGACCACATGTCTGTGGGCTGCTACTGTTATGTCTACCAGAAATCATGATCCTATATTTTCCATAGGATTTGAAGGTACGAGAAGTGACAAGTATCTGGTGGAACTCATACATCCCCACTAGAAAAGTTGATCATGGGATTGACATGCAATGAGTGAACAGTAACAGGGATCTGATATGCAAAGCAGTAAACTATTTTTAAATAGTTTAGTATTAAACAGTAAAAAGCAGTAAACTATTTTTAAATGTCCACTCACTTGCTCACATCTGGTGCTTCTTCTTATTACAAAGAGGACAGTGCTGTGATTTTTGAGTCTTTGATGATTTTGAACTGTTAGTTACAATCTAGATTTGTATCATAATGGGAAAAAATAGTTCTCTCAGATGGAACATGTTTCTCTTTGTTTAGCTAAATCCAGTTTGCTTTAAAAACCTAATCTTCTGAATCATGGAAAGATTGAGAATCACCACTAGTGCTTACTTACAAAATAACTCTTACCCCCATACCTGCACCCCATCCCAACTGCAAATGCCCTAATTTATTCCTTCCTTTCCTTTCACTTGGCATCTTATAAAAGGCTTCTAAGTGGGCTTCCATCTTTCCCCCTTTCTTGATTATATACATTGCTACTCAATCAATTAATCCTGCTGACATCTCTGTTGACAACCAGAGTACACAAGTCCTTACCTTGGCATTTCAGTCCTCAGAACTATAACTGCAACCTGCACCCTGAGCCTTGACTCCCTGACAAAATGCCTGGGTCAGTCAAGATGAACCATCTGCTAGCACCAGTCATGGAAGCTGGACGCAAGGTTCTGAGTTCTGAGCTGCTAACTCCATGGCTTCAAATACTCACCCTGCCACTCATTAGCTCTGTGACTTTAAGTGGGTTCCTGATCCGCTCTGAAAATTAATCTCCTTATTGGCAACATTGAAATAACACACAAAAAAATTAGTTGCTGATCAGTATTATTATTTAAAATGTCCTTCAGTTTCTTGTCTTTCAAATTTGCTCGTTCTCTTTCTTTGGGCTGAACACCCTCTACTTCCTTTCATCTCTTTAAAGTAGTAGTTCTCCAAATTTTGTCTCTGAAATAGCAGTATCAGAATCACTTGGGGACTTGTTAAAAATATAAATGTTAAGAGGAATGAGCAGCTCGGCGCCTGTGGCTCAATGGGCAAAGGTGCCAGTCACGTACACCTAAGCTGGTGGGTTCGAATCCAGCCTGGGCCCGGCAAACAACAATGACAGCTGCAACCAAAAAATGGCCGTTGTGGCGGGCGCCTGTAGTCCCAGCTACTTGGGAGGCAGAGGCAAGAGACTCGCTTGAGCCCAGGAATTGGAGGTTGCTGTGAGCTGTAATGTCACTGCACTCTATCCAGGGTGACAGCTTGAGGCTCTGTCTCAAAAAAAAAAGAGGAATGAGCAAGTGAGGAGAAGGGAGGAGTGGGGAGGATGGGGGGGTCACAGTATATGGCACACCTTTTGGGGGTGGAATACAAATATAACAGGGCCTTTATCTAACAAATGCAATCAGTATAAACTAATTCTTTGTACCCTCAATGAATCCCAAACAATAAAAAATAATAATAATTTTTAGACCCCATCTCAGACCTATGAAATCAAAAATACTGAGTATGGAGACCTCTCACTGTATCTTAGGAAATCTTCCAGGTAATCCTGATGCATACTGAACTTTGAGAATCAAGATCCATCTCAAAAGCCATCATCTAAATTATTCCTTATCCCTCTGAGGGCACCTCATCTCCTCCCCACTAACCCATTTAGAGCACTCTGCACCATTTATCTTCTCCACTTTGCCTTAGACATGGGAGTGTGTATATTCACCTTGTTTCCCCTTTCCCCTTGCCAAATTGTTAACACTTTGCAAGAAGGAATTTTGCTTACCAATACTCAAATAGGAAGCAGGGCTCACCAAAGTTTCTTCCAAATATTTCTTTGACTATAGTCAAAGGCTATAAATAGAGGCTGAATAAAGAATTAGAAATAGAAAACTTTTCTTTTTAATATTAATTAAAAACTTCTATTCTGGAAAATTCAGCAGCAACCTGTATTGAATGCTTCAAATTCTTAATCAGAAACAGAGTTTCAAGAAGGCCAAGGAGTTAAAACTCGATCCTTAATGATTATTCTTCATTCTTTAGTTCTACAGTACGAGCCATTTTTTTTTTTTTTAGAGACAGAGTCTCAAGCTGTTGCCCTGGGTAGAATGCCATGGTGTCACAGCTCACAGCAACCTCAAACTCTTGGGCTTCAGTGATTCTCTTGCTTCAGCCTCCCAAGTAGCTGGGACTACAGGTGCCTGCTACAACGCCCAGCTATTTTTTTGGTTGTAGTTGTCATTGTTGTTTGGCGGGCCTGGGATGGATTCGAACCTGCCAGTTCCCGTGTGTGTGACTGGCACCCTAGCCGCTTGAGCTACAGGTGCCAAACCAGTGTGAGCCATGTTTTAAATATAATTTTTCGAATGCCTGATGATGGACGGGAAATGTAATATCAAGAGCTCAGGCAAAATGAGTCGGCAAAGTTGAAATTTCTGTAAAAGTGCTGTTTTATCTGCCTACAAAAAAGATGTACAATGTTATTTATGTTTCCCAGTTTGCTTAAATAACTTTGAATTTGGAAATGAAGCCAAGCTTGCCCCATTAAATTGCAAATCTAGTGAAAATGACACATATTCTCCATTCTTTCTAAGTGGATGGAGTTTGTCATATACAAAAGGAAAGAAAAAAATACCTTTTCCCTCGCTTATTAGTACTGATAGCAGTGTTTTAAACAGTAAGGGGGAAAGGAATCAGTGGCAAATTAGGTATTTTCAAATCATGTGTGCACAGTGTATATATATTAATGAGATACTCATTTTTGATTAGTTGGATTCTTGATATCTTCCAACTGATAGTAAGGCAGTAGTTGAGCACAATCCTTATTTTCAAGCAGTTTACAAGTTAGTGTGACTTTCCAGTGATGGAAAAGGAATCATAGTCATTGGGTTTCTCTTTCTTTATTATTATTTCAGATTAATGTGAGGGTCTGAACAATTAGGTGACGATGTTTGCAGTTGTGGGGTAGAGTCCCTCTTGCAGTTGCGTCCTGCACCCAAGAGGTGGGCCATATGCCCTTACATTGTGCCCAGTAAGTGGGAGCACACCCGTCCCCTTAGGCTTCTTTCGATCCAGTGATTGGGCTGCTTACTTTCCTTGAAGGCAACCTTAACTTCTCCATAACTTTAATATGTCAAATATGCAGCCTGCACTCATAGATAATCAAAAGCCATGATATCACCCTGCTCTAACCACATCCATCAGGGGATTGTTTACCTTCTCCCTGTCTCCTGTCCCCTGCCCGTCTTCCCTTCAACAGGGAATCCGACGTGGCTGCCTTGTCAGATATAAGGCATAGGCTTTTGAAACTAAATACAGTTAAAGGCGGTTAAAAGAGTTTTCCGTTCTTTAAACTTTTTCCCATCCCTAGCATGTCCTGATTTTCTTCACTGATGATGCGAGAAAAGAAACAATAGCTATGTTAATGGCAGAATGCTAAAGAGACAGCTGCCTAGCAGACAAGGCCAAATCAATACAACTTCTAACAAGTAGCTCCCCTGCTCCCTCCTTCTAAGGCCCTCAGCTTTAAAGATTACATCTAGAAGAATCCAGAAAGAGAGTTCTGGAGAAGAGTTCTAAGAGATTCCTAAAATAATCTGGGAAAACTCTACTTGCTGTGGCTGGTTATGGAACAAGTTGACAGCAGAGATTTCAGTGGCTCCCTGCACATGAGTCAGAGCATGAATAATCAGTACACAAAATTCTGTTCACCTGCTAGTAAATGCCAAACAAAATTTATTCTAGAACCCATATTTTTATGATGAATAGACTTAGTTTTTTTTTTTAAATAATAGAAAGATGGTCATAAGACAATAATGAAGAAAAATGAGCCCATCAGGAAAGGACAAATATTTGGTATGAGGTATCTAGAACTGGCAAATTCATAGAGACGAAAGACAGACTCGCGGCCACCAGAACCCCAGATGAGAGGAAGAACAAGAAGTTGGTATAAACCACTTGGGATTGATCTTTTGGACATTGGCTTAACATATACAGTTAAACTGCATTAACGAAGTGACAGAATAAGTCACATGAACGTATATGACATAGAAAAGGCTTTTGACAAAGTTCAGCATCTTTTCTTGGTAAAAATTTAGTAACAGTGTAAGTAGGGATGGACAGTTTCTTAATATAATAAAGGTTCTTGAAATACCCTGAAGTTATATCACAGGACGTATGGAACTGAAAAATTCTCTAGTTAGATTTCATACAAGGCAGGGATGCCCACTCTAACCACTTCTATTCAACATAGAACCAACAATACTAGCAATAGCAATAAGAAAATTTTTTTAAAAGGCATCTAAACTGAAAAGCATAAAGTAATTATCTGTATGTTCAGATCCTTATGTGGAAAACCCCCAAGATTCCACAACAAACAAACAAAACAGGAAGCTTTTTTCTTTTGTTTCTGTTTTTGGCTGGGGCCGGGTTTGAACCCACCACCTTCAGCATATGGGGCCAGCACCCTACTCCTTGAGCCACAGGCACTGCCAAAACAGGAAGTTGTTTTCTCATGGATTCAGAGTTTCTGTTCAGGATGACGAAATAGTTCTGGAAATGGACAGCACAACTTTGTAAATGTACTTAATGCCACTTAATTATATACTTCCAAATGATCAAAAGAATGAACAATATGTTATATACATTTTACCACTACCCTAAAGAATAATGAAAACCAGGGGGGAAGGTCAAGTAGGGAAACCCTATGACAGAAAGTGACTGATGTTGTGAACCTGCAGAAAAGAAAAACACAGAAGACTTTTCAGAAGAACTAAAAATAGAAGGAATAAACTAGGTTCTCATCTGCAAAAATTATATCATGTTACCCATCAAGGGAAAAAACCAATAGAAGATCAAAAATAGAGCAGAAAGGCAGCCAGCACCAGATAGTGGTATTTCTGAGAAGGGAGGCGAGCAGAAGTAGGACTGATCATCATGATATCTCGTCCTCTTATGATGCTTGTGAAAGGTAATTTATTCCAGAGACCACCCTTACCTGGGAGAAGGAAAATCAGTAGAGGACAAGCCTGGTACTGATCCCCAGCTGACTGGTGAGGGAGACGGAAGCTTTACCATAAAGTTCAGGAATCCACGTGGTGTTGGAGCACAAAGGGTGAGGTTGTATTTAACGCTTGATAAAGAAAGAAAGAAGAGGGTGAAATGAGAGAATCTGTCCCTGTAAGGTCATGTTCAGTTCTTGAGGTTCTGACTTTGTGATTCAGAGATCTTTAGAAACAGTTTGAATACTCAGCATGGAGCAGCAGAAAGTGATAGGTGGACTCCAGGTTCACAGAGAATGATCCGCGTTGGTTAATCAATGACTGTTAAAAATACCTCCCCTAGACATAGTACCTGTATATGAAAGTGCATAATATATAAAGCATCTGTTATACTTTGAGGGTGGTCCCCAGACTAGCAGCAACCGCTTCCCCAGGAGACTCACTGGAAATGCACATTCTCGGATCCCACCCACGACCTACTAAATTGGAAACTCTGAAAATGAGAGCAGCAATCTGTGCTTTTGCAAACCCTCCAGGTGATTCTGATGCTAGCTAAAGTTCGCGAGCCCCCATTAGGAAAGAAATAGCAGAGAGGCAGGGAGCACGACCAGCAGGTGGTAAACCAGACAGCCCTGGCCCACGGGCACAGAGGCACATGCAGGCCTCTCAGCGGAGGCAGCTGCTCTCAACGGCAGGGCAGCTCGGAATCCCACAGGGGAGGCGTCTTCTCCAGCTTTTCCAGGAGGATTTCTTATTTGACTCAGGGGAACTATTTGTCTGTTGCTAGTGTTAGTAAACGAGAGCTTTAGAGAAATCTGGAAAATGATTTAACTCAGGAAACAGCATGAAGAGTCTTCCTGCCGTCAAAGGACCTGCTCCCTGCCCCTCTCCTCTGCATTTCTCCTGACTGGGAATCTATCTGCAATTCATGACATTGATTTCTTCACATTTTTCAGAATTTATGTTCATATCTCATCACTACCAAGAAGTCTTTTCAAGTGAGGCCTGCCTGATATCACTGTCCAGTGGTTCAGTTGGAGATTTAACAGGTCCCTTTAGACATCTTTCCTTTTCTTTTCTTTTTTTTTTTTTTTTGAGACTGAGTCTCAAGCTGTCGCCCTGCGTAGAGCGCTGTGGCATCACAGCTCACAGCAATCTCAAACTCTTGGGCTTACGTGATTTTTTTGCCTCAGCTTCCCAAGTAGCTGGGACTACAAGCATCCGCCACAATGCCTGGCTTTTTTTTGTTGCAATTGTCATTGTTGTTTAGCTGGCCTCGGTCAGGTTCAAACCTGCCAGCCTCGGTGTATGTGGCCAGCGCCCTACCCAGGGAGCTACGGGTGCCTCTTGCTTTCTTTTCTTTTCTAGTCTAGTCTCTTCTCTTCTCTTTTTTCCCCTTTCCTTTCTTTTCTTTTTCCTTTTAATCTTTGTTCTTCTTTCTGTCGGACTATCTGGGAAGTATAAGCTGGTAGTATACTCCTTTGTCCGTACTTAACCTAAGATTATGAAATGCCCTTATGCTGTCAAATATTACGATTCCTTTTTTCAAATCCATGTTCATATGATTCTTTTATAAAATCGTCAACTTTAATAAATAGTTAACTTTTTTCCCTTGTGCCAGAAGATGATCACTTTTCTCTAGCCTGAGAATCTAACTTAGTCCCCTATCCTTAAACATGGTGGTCTACCCGACCTTTGCTCCTGCCTGTCCCCTTCCAGGTGTCTAGCCTGCCTTCAGAAAGAACAAGACCCAGCACTCTTTCGTGGTTCAGGCTCTGCTTCCTAAATCATATTATTTCCCACTATATTTCCCAACCTCCTGACCTGCAGTGTTACCACGTCTCTGGAGCCTCACGCCTGTCCCTATCTGACTCTTACATTACTTCTTTGGTACTAACTTCTTGCCATGATTTGCTGTGGTCCCATGAATTGTGTCTACTTCTGAAAGCTCCAAGTAACAACTGCACAGAATCCAGGAAACAGCCCACAAGGGTAGAATGCCCAGCAGTCTTCCCAAAGAGAGTTGGGCAAGTGGAACCATATTTTAAATCACACACCTTTAAAAAGTGATTAAATAGAGGTTTACCAAATAGCTGAAGTGATGGTTCCTCCAAAAACAAAAATGCACATAGCCACTCTGTGCAGGTGCTTCCCGATGCCCAAACTCTGAATGTAACCTACCAACCACCTATCCAAGAACCAGTGATTAGGAATTCATTCCTATAGGGAAAAATAGTTCCCAAGAATGAGACCTTTTGGGGAAGACCTAGAGGATTGTTGAGCCAAGGAAACTTAGAAGGGAGAAAATGTAATCTCTAAAACTTTGATAGAAAGGGACATCGTTTTTTAGTAAGTCACAAAAATATGCCTTCACTCATAGAGTCAGGGTTTCAAAGAAATAAGGTACTCCAAATAAAGAGGATTAGCTGTGAGCCAAAGGGAAAGTTTAATACACTTGGTTCTCCTTCCCATTTTGTTTTCATTTGACCTTGGAATCTATGTTTATGAAAGAACTAGAAGTTCCCTTTGCAATAGGAGTATTTTTCTGTCCCCATTACTGAGGGAAGGAGACAACATCTAGGTCCATGTATCACTGAAAGTGAGAAAGTTTGTGACTAGTTCTATTCAACAATAATAACAACAATAGGCTCGGTGCCTGTGGCTCAACAGGCTAAGGCACCAGCCACGTACACCTGAGCTGGTGGGTTCAAATCCAGCCTGGGGCCCACCAAACAACAATGATGGCTACAACCAAAAAATGGCCGGGCGTTGTGGCGGGCACCTGTAGTCCCAGCTACGTGGGAGGCGGAGGCAGGAGACTCGACTTGCTTGAGCCCAGGAATTGGAGGTTGCCCTGAGCTGTGATGCCACAGCACTCTATCCAGGGTGACAGCTTGAGGCTCTGTCTCAAAAAAAAAATAATAATAATAATAAAATAACAACAACAAAGACTAAGTAATGCTAATAACTGCAGTGACCAAAAAAACCCTTAATGGCATAAAACAATCAAATTTTATACATGTTCACACGAAGTCCAGTATAGCACAGAAGCTTTCCTGAAAGTTCTCCTCTGCTAGACTCCAGGGTCTAAGCTCCTGTGCATGCAGCTGTGTTAGTTCTGAGATATCTGCTGTAGAGGTTTAAGGACATGCAGGAAATGCATTGGTTTTAACTGTCTTGGCCCAGAAATGCCACTTCTCCTCACATTTCATTGACCAGAGCAAGTCACATGACTATAACTTAAAGGCAAAGTAGGCTGGGAAGTAGAGGAGAGTTCAAGAATATTCAGTGTAGGGCGGCGGCTGCGGCTCAAGGAGTAGGGTGCTGGCTCCATATACCAGAGGTGGCGGGTTCAAACCTGGCCCTAGCCAAAAACTGAAAAAAAAAAACAAACTGTAAACTCAAACGCCTCAAACCTGTAAACTCAAATACCTCATTCTATGATCATAATTGCTATCCTCTCTTGGGTGGCGCCTGTGGTTCATCAAGTAGGGCTTCGGCCCCATATACCGAAGGTGACAGGTTCAAACCCGGCTTTGGCAGAACTGCAAAACAGAAAAATAGCCGGGTTGTGGCGGGCGCCTGTAGTCCCAGCTACTCAGGAGGCTGAGACAAGAGAATCACCCAAGCCCAGGAGTTGGAGGTTGCTGTGAGCTGTGTGATGCCACGGCCCTCTACCAAGGGCGATAAAGTGGGACTCTGTCTCTACCAAAAAAAAAAAAAAAAAAAAGAATATTCAGTGATATCATTAAGTACTGATGATTTATTGATCTATGCTGTCTATATTCCAAGCACTATGCTAATTAATTTATATGCATTATCTCTGATTGAAACGTTTCAAGATATGCGTTATTAATTCTCTTTATAAATTAGTAAACCATAGCTGATAAATATTAACTAATTTTAATGTATTATCTCTGATTCTCACAGAAAACTTTAAAGATATGTCTTAACCTCAATTTTTTTTTTTTAAGAGACCGAGTCTCACTTTATTGCCCTTGGCAAAGTGCCATGGTGTCACAGCTCATAGCAACCTTCAACTCCTGGACTTAGGCGATTCTCTTGCCTTAGCCTCCCTAGTAGCTGGGACTATAGGCACCTGCCACAACGCCCGGCTATTTTTTGTTGCAGTTTGGCCAGGCCAGGGCTCATACCCCCTACCCTTGGTATATGGGGCCGGTGCCCCACACACTGAGCCACAGGCGCTACCCGTCTTAACCCCAATTTGCAATCAGAGCTCATAAACATAAAGTTATTTGCCAGAACTCAAATGGCAAAAGTAGGATTTGAACCCTGGAAAAAGCCTATCTTCTTGGTACCAAAGACAAAGCTGGGCTCTGGGGATGCCAGAAATAAACAGAAACAGGAGGAAAAGGACAGACAGAGGTCTACTTCTGTGAAATGATACCAGATACTACCAATCAGCACCACCCTCTGGGGCCTGGAGGGGGCGTCACGCCAGGGATAAAACAAACAAGATTTCCAAAGTGAAAAAGACCAGGCAGCTGGTCAGACTCAGGTTTTCCAGAATCCACAAGCACCTTCCAAAGCCCTAGAAGAGACCCCAGCAATGTGTTAGAGGATATTTCTATAAAATATGCAAAAAAATAAGCAATTTTAACAGCAATTAGACCACTGTTAAGAAAGTGTTAGACCACTTTCTCTTTCCACTCTTATGCCCTTACTCATTTACCCAGTGAGACTGAGGGTGCTAAATTGCCTATAGGCATTTTTAAGGTCTCGCTAAAGGGAAATTGAATAGAATATAGTGGAACATGCACAGTTGACCCTCCCTGCATTGAGCACCTCCCTAAGTTGACCTAAGTTTCACAGACGGGACACGCAGCACATGTAGGAGGCCTAGCTCCTGTGTTGACTACCTCTGTGCGTTGACCAGTCCATTGCAGTCTCTTGGCTAGTCAACTGACAGAGGGTTTACTGTAAATGCTGAGTGTGGCTTCAGTGAGATACATTCCTGTGACTCATCGTCATCCCCTTACCTGAATAAGTTACTGCTGCCAGACTAGTATAAGGCTCTCAGTAGTATCTCTAATCCTGACTCACCTGGCACCACGATGCACATGTGCACAGCTAGATTGCGTGTCCTGATATGGACGTGTCTATGGCACCACGCAACAGAAGGGTGTGGGTGAAGCTGCAAACAGAGCGAGTCAGAAGCTGGTCTGCAGAAAATTCTCCCAGTCATCACACACGTAAAGCTCCGAGTAGAGAATGAAGAGTCTGTAAATGTACATTCACAGTAGTTCTCTGTCGGTAATACGCTCAACAATGCACGCTATGCAATTATAAACGTGCCATAATGTTTTCTTTTAATGGCACCTGCATAAAATAAAATATATTACAATTGCTGTTTGGAGGCATACTAGAATAAGTACATAAGCAAGCTTACGTAATTGTAGAGGTGCCCCAGATGTGACAGCTATTTATAATTTTATATATCCAATAACGGGTTATGGAAATCAAAGAAACGTTTGTAAATGATTAATAATGAAACGCAAATTTCAAGTAACCACGCTAGGGAAAAGATTCATTTATTCTATTCTCTCCACAGAAGATTATACAAAAATTTTAAATTAGTGATATATGAAGAGGTAATCAAAAAAGCACACATGCAAAAACGTCAGGGAAAGGGCAGTAGAATTTCAGTTCACGTCATTTAATTTGTGCTGTCAGCTCTTTTTTTTTTTTTGAGACAGAGCCTCAAGCTGTCACCCTGGGTAGAGTGCTGTGGCATCACAGCTCACAGCAACCTCCAATTCCTGGGCTCAAGCGAGTCTCCTGCCTCCACCTCCCAAGTAGCTGGGACTACAGGCGC
>CAUYON010041769.1:0-11789 GCA_963573935.1 Arctocebus calabarensis | reverse complement strand
GTACAGATATCTTTGTTGTTCTGTAATTTTTGGTCATCTGGGTATATACCCAGTAAAGGAATTATAGGGTCAAATGGCAAGTCTATTTTTAGATCTTTGAGTATTCTCCAAACATCTTTCCAAAATGGATGTATTAGTTTACATTCCCAGCAGCAATGTAGAAGTGTTCCCTTTTCTCCACATCCACGCCAACATCTCTGGTATCATTTCACATTTTAATATCTTTTCCTTGCTTGCTCAGCTACTTCTATTTGCTGTTGAATGCAATCTATTTAGTGTGCATATGTGTATTGGATTTGTGATATCTACAGTATAAATGCAAAGTAAGGATGTTATGAATATCGCAACAGTGAATTTATGCAACAGCCAGTTTCCTCCACAAACACATCTGAGAACTTAGAACATTGCATACCTTTTATTCTATGGAAAATATGTGCCATATGCTAGAAAAAACTCTGGTATGCATTCTAATTCTCATAATGTTACTTATGCATTGCTTATGGAATTCCTTGCAGTCTACACATTCTGCTGAAGAGCTCACTTTGTTGCTTTTCACTCAGAAGTTACTCAAGAAGCCCAAATAAGTAAAAACTACAAATGGTACATTAACAAACTATGCCAAAGAAAAAAAATTTTTTGAGGCATTCTTACTCTGTCACCTTTGGTAGAGTGCCAAGGTATCATCATAGCTGATGGCAACCTCAAACCCTTGAGCTCAGGTAATCATCTTGCCTCCGCCTCCCAAGTAGCTGTGACTATAGGTGCCTGGCTACAATGCTTGGCTATTTTTAGAGATGGGTTCTTGCTCTTGCTCATGCTGGGCTCAAACTCCTGAGCTTAAGCAATCCACCTGCCTTGATCTTCCAGAGTGCTAGGATTACAGGCATGAGCCACCATGCCCAGCCAGAGTATACCAACTTCTTGAAAGTCATAAAGATACTACTGCTTTCTTGACTCTTGGGCTACCTTTGAACTAGGCAATTGGGCTACCTTTGAACCAGGATCAATTGTCTGATTTATGAGAATTCAAGCATGAAAAAAAATCATCTGTATTGGGAAAGGCTGAGACTGTTACTGGGAATTTGAGCAGCATGGCTAAAATTAAAAAGTTGGAGTAACAATAACAATATAATAATACAATACTGTCGCTTTGAGTTTTTATAGATTATTTATGTGAGAATCTATAAAAGAGAAGAAACCAGCTGGTTGTAAAAGTAATTGGCTTTGGAAATGAGTAGAATTGGTTTTAAGCCCAGCATTCTCACTGATCTATGTGACTCTGGACAAATACTTTAATCACATCTTATCTCAGTTTGCTCACCTATAATATAAGCTTAAAACTATATACCATACATAGAGGTATGTGACAATTAGAGATAGTATACCTAATGTAAAAAATATATAAGAGAATAAATGCAAATAGCTAGTGTATAAATAGTAAAGGTGCTTGATGAATGTTTAAAATTTATTTTAATATTATAATTAATATTAAGGAGCTTTGTATTTATGGGAAATAATTAACTTTATTACTTGAATGGACAGGTTCTATTTTTGTATAACAGTAATTTATACACATGTTCCATACTCGCATGTAGGGATTTTTATGAGTACTGCTTTAATTTGAAATTTCTATTTACAATGATATTTACAAATTTTATCTCTATGATTTTGCCAGTCTGTTTTCTAGATTTTATTTATTTATTTTTTTAGACAGAGCCTCAAGCTGTCACCCTGGATAGAGTGCTGTGGCATCACAGCTCACAGCAACCTCCAATTCCTGGGGTTCAAGTGAATCTCCTGCCTCCGCCTCCCAAGTAGCTGGGACTATAGGTGCCCGCCACAACACTCGGCCATTTTTTGGTTGCAACCATCATTGTTGTTTGGCTGGTCCGGGCTGGATTCAAACCTGCCAGCTTAGGTGTACGTGGCTGGCGTCTTAGCCCGTTGAGCCACAGGCGCTGAGCCTGTTTTCTAGATTTTATTCATGTCACATTAAGAACTTAATTTTAATGACAATGTCCCAAATAAATTGATTGTCTTTCAAATAAAATGCATCAGAGATGAGATCAAATCAATTTTTTAAAATCAAAGTAGGTCCAAGAATATTAACAATATTTTGTATATTAATGTTAAACACATGGACAAGAAAAAATAGCTTAACAACATTCACTTTAAAGGTATAAAATAGAGACTAAAATTTTATTAGATTTTGCATCACTAAAAGATGTCCCAAAATGATGTCCTGTCATAGTCACTGAATACTGGTTATCACTTAATGTAAACTGTTATACAGAAAGGGCTACCATGATCTGTTTTTGAGAGTATAAATAAAATTGGATATTCTTTGAGTAAATTAACTTAAAATTATCTGGCCAAGTTTATTTTGCTGGATTTGAGGGATCAGAACATCCTATTTTCTTTCTGATAGAGTGGATAAAATCTTGGCTTTTAAAAAAATTTTCATGAGAATTGACATGAACAATGACATTCGTGAAAATCACAAGATTCAGTTTGATTCAGCATTTGTTAAAATGTTTCCCAAGACAGCAAATACATAATATAAAAAAGTGAATAAAGAAATAATGCTTATTTTCTTTTTTAATATTTGAATACTCATTTATTTTTCTTTTTTCTTTCAAAATATTAATATTAATATTCTTTCAAATATGTTTGTTACATGGATACTTTACATAAAGCTTAAATGAGGGCTTTTAGTGCCCATCACCAGAACACTGTCCACTGTACCCAAGAGGTAAGTTTTACATCTCACTTCCTCTCATTCTCCCCACTTCTTGGTATTCAATGTCTTTTACATCTGCAGAACCCAACCCAGGGTACAGACTAGTGTGGGTTTATGGCCTGTTAGGAACTGGGATGGCCAGCATCACTGTCTGAGCTCTGCCTCCTGTCCCATCTAAGAGATTTACTTATACTTTCCTACACATTTAACTATTTAATGGCAATAAATGAATAGTTAAATAAGGTAGAAAGTAAACATAGATAATAAAATGTCTTGAGAGTTAAGAAATAGATTTCCTGGCTTGGCGCTTGTAGCTCAAGTGGCTAGGGTTGCCAGCCACATATGCCGGAGGTGGCAGGTTCGAATCCAGCCCAACCGTCAAACAACGGTGACATCTACAACCAAAAAGTAGCTGGGCGTGGGGGTGGGTGCCTGTAGTCCCAACTACTTGGGAGGCTGAGACAAGAGAATCACCTAAGCCCAGGAGTTTGAGGTTGCTATGAGCTGTGATGCCACAGCACTGTACCCAGGGTGACAGCTTGAGACTCTATATCAAAAAAAATAGATTTCTTCCATCAAGGAAGACTGGAAGATGCTTTTGTTTTTTAAAGTACAATTGACCTAAGACTTAAAGTGTGATGATAGTGTTTTATCAAGGATTATTTGCTAAGCAATGCTGGGCAGAGCAGTGTTATGTGTTATGTCATATCAAAACAATAAAGTCTGTGTCCTTATAAAGGGTGGTAACTCTCTCTTTGCCTTAGTTGTTCCAAGTGTAAAATGAGGATAATAGTTCAAATGAGGCAAGAGGAGCTCTTGTCTGTGCCTCCTACAATTCAATAAATATTTGTGTTTGCTTTGATTGTTTGCTCTGTGACTCTTTGTACCAGAAAATGCAACCTAGTAGAAGGAAGCAGTAGGAGCCTAATGATGCCTGCAGGATTAAACAGTGTCCTGATGCAGCAGTAGAAAGACCAGTCAGTGGACAGGGAATAAAATATATCCCAATCAGAGAGGAGGTGGGTGCAAAACAAGGAGGGTAAATGTGGGCAATAGAAAAAATAAAAAGATTTATTTATCTTAAAGCCCCAAAAGGAATGTCATGGAGCAAGGATTAGCACTCATTACAGGAATGATGTCCATTGATCAGAGAAACTATATAGCACAGTACCCATCAGATAAATTCAGGTCTTCTTGTAAGCAGTAGAAGGAAAACAAACAAATAAGCATATAGTCATTCAGAAAGTGTCAAGGGTCTTCTCTGTATTGGCCTGTGAGATAATGAATTTAGAAAGAAGGAAACATGAGGAGGGTTTTGAGGATTAATTAAATACAAGTCCTTATCATACATGTTTACATATATGTGATCTCATTTCAGTCCTTATAAAAACACTTTAAGGGAGACCTTATTATCAGGTTCAGAGATGAAAAATGGGAGAACAGAAAGGCTACACAGGAAAAAGCAGAAATTTGAATTTATTTATTTTAGCCATCAATGCAGAGGTCACAAATTCCTCCCATAGTACTTGTGGTTCTAAATAAGTTGGCAACTTCTCCATCATTGAACAGTGATTAGAGTTCAAATGGAGCAACATGTCTACATCAAGTATTGTCAGCAGTAAAGGCTCAGGTCTGCTGCTGAGAAGAGAGGTCATTGTTAACATTAGCAAAAACAGCTAAATTCAGCTGGCTCCAAAATCTAACTGAGTGGTGATTGAGAAGATTAAAAAGTTTGCGTTTAGTATGGCTTTGTTAGAACTCATTAGTATTGAGTTGTTCTTAAATTCTGGGCCAGGAAGAGTAGATTAGTAAATGTGAACAAGAATAGAGGATGAACTGGTAAAATTGGTTGGTGAATGAATGGAAGATCCCGGAGGTGGCAAAAGAGACAGACAAGCTGGCGGGAAAATAATAAACTAGAAAAAAGGGAAATTGAGTGACAGAATGATCTTGCAAGGGGGGAAAAAAAGAAATGTGAAGTTGATATATTCCATCAATTGAGGAACCATTGTTAACCTATAAAGGAAAGGTAGTGTCTTGCATGGGAAACCTCAGTAACATGATCCTTGGAGAATTCCAGCCATGATGAAAATCTAATTGAATGTGTAATCCTACCCTCCAAGGTGGCAAGAGAGTTTGGATTAACTGGGTAGGGGAAGAAAATAGGATGTTTTCGTATGTGTGCTTCAGAATTTAAACCCAAAGCAATCTACAATGGTTGTGAAAGAAAAGATGATGATCTTGAAAGATTCATGTTCATGGCTTGGTACCCATAGCTCAATGGTTAGGGTACTGGCCACATATACCTGGGCTGGCGGGTATAAAGGTTCATGACAACTACAACAACAACAACAAAATAACCAGGCCTGTGGCAGGTACCTGTAGTCCCAGCTACTTAGCAGGCTGAGGCGAAGGAATTGCTTAAGCCCAAGAGTTTGAGCTGTGACGCCACAGCACTCTACCAAGGGTGACATAGTAAAACTCTCTTTAAAAAAAAAAAAATTCATGTTCAACTACAGAACATTAGAGATCCAAATGGAAGGCAAGAGCAGGAGGCAGGTAGAGGTAGAGAACAATGGAGAAGAAAGTGGAATGGGGCAGCGCCTGTGGCTCAAAGGAGTAGGACGCCGGCCCCATATGCCAGAGGTGGTGGGTTCAAACCCAGCCCTGGCCAAAAACTGCAAAAAAAAAAAAAATGGAATGATAATAGGAATGGTAATAGTTTACTTCTGACAAGTCCATTTTCTACAGATTAAGTAATGCAGTGTGATAGATATTGGCATTGCATATTCTGGGTTTGTATTTATTTCTAATTATAAAAAAACCCTGATCTGATGATTTTACTTATTTATAGCTCCATTTTTATATATAAATTGGTAAAATTATTTTATAGCTTAATCTTTTTATTTTTGAGAATTAAACCCAGCCTTATAATATGTATAGAACTCACAAGGTATTAACCTGCCATTATTTGGTATTCCTTTACATGTTATAAGTAGATAGGCCAAGTATAAAACAAAACTAATGCTAACATATGGAAAAATACATAATATATAGAAAATAATGTATATAAACTTGATGAGGGGAAAGTTGACTTTTGAACAATAATCAGGGAAGAATAAATAGACAAAGCCTTAGCTCAATAGACTTTAAGGGCTGAGAAAAGGAAGGTGAAGGCATTTCATGTGTGAACAGAGGTGTAGAGGTGAGAAAGGTGAAGAGCAGAGAGTGCTAATGATTCTGTTCTTCAGGTCACAGGGAAGTACAAAAAGAGACCCATGAGGAAATGAACTTGAAAAATTGGGTTACAGAGAAAATAAAAAGGCTGTATAGAGGGGGGACTTCAGATTTCTGAGCAAAGGCATCTATCACCTTAGTAGAACTGTACTTTAGAAAATGTATGGACTTGGCCAGGTGCAATGGGTCAGGCCTGTAATCCTTGCTCTCTGGGAGGTTGAGACAGGCAGATTTCTTGAGTTCAAGAATTTGAAACAAACCTGAGCAAGAGTGAGAACTTGCCTCTACTAAAAATAGAAAAATTAGTTGGACATTGTGGCAGGCATCTGTAGTCCCAGCTACTTGGGTAGCTGTGGCAAAAGACTTGCTTGAGCCCCAGAGTTTAGGGTTGCTGTGAGTGATGATGATGCCATGACACTCAACCCCAGGGCAACAGAGTGAGACTCTGTCTCAAAAAACAAAAATATGAATGGTTATATACATGATGCTGATTTGGAGATGGTAATGGGGATGAGGAAACTTAAAGAATAATTATGTAGTCAGAGATACTACTTGAGTCTAAGAAAAATTATTGTGTGTGTGTATATGTAATATTTTAAGGTATTTTGCAAAATAGACTAATGAAGGGTCTAAAAAATAAATGAGACCAATTAATCCCTATACATTGTTTTTACATATTTTAGCAGATTATTTTTTGCTAACACCAGTTGACCACCTCCCTACATTGACCACCTTGTTAAGTTGACCTAATTTTCATAGATCAGACATGCACCTCATGTACGTATCAGTTCAGTAGGCCTAATTCCTTATCTTGACCAATTCCACATATTGGCCAGTTTATTACAGTCTTTTGGGTGATCAATTTACAGAGGTTCTACTATATTTAACATAAAAAGGAATAAAACTAAACACAAAAAGACAAAACCTCCACAGTAAAAGTGTTTTCAAAATATGACTTTGTTCACTTCGTATTGGAGAGATGTAAATTTGAGGAAATTAACTAAAACTATATAATGAGAAGTGAGTCAACAATGAAGTCGAGTTCAGCTTCTGTTTATGTCTGATTAGAAATCATATTGTTCTTAAACTATCAGACTGTGTTACAATACAGTCATTCCTATGAACCTCTGGTTGACCTCCTTCTTATTTCTTCCTTGAATATTGTGAATACTGTCACTGCCTTCTGTGCTTTAATGTCTATCTCACTTCCAATCTTTCCTCCACTTCCTTCCAAAGAGACCATTTCTATAGCATACAACTTTCCTGTTTTCCCTATTCTCCTTTCCAATAAACAATTGCATCTTCTACTTCTTGTATATTGGGTACAAGGAAACTAATATTTATCAGGGAGTTATATCAATTTAGAAAAGATATCAAAGAGGCATTCATCTAGACTGTTAGTGTTTTTGAACCTTTTTATCTCAAAGCACACTTGAACCTGTAGTTAAACTTCTGCAGCACACTTACATTACGTTAAAGTAAAAAAAAAATATATATATATATATATATTCACTGGGCTTTGAACCTTTTCTAAGAATAATTTAATTATCTTTAAAAATTTTTATGGCACACCAGTGTGTCAGGGCACTCTAGTTGAAAATCACTGATGTAGAGAAAGGCAGATGTGGAATCAAAAAAAAAAGTTTGTCTAATTCAATGTGTGATCATTCTACCATAAATAGCTATTACCTACAGCAAAATTATGCACATTAAAATTAAAATATGGATTTAAATATGTCTTCCCATTTTTTGTTTGTGTTAGTTAGCTGTAGCATTTTAACAGATTTTAGAGATGTTTTTAAAACTCTTTGTTTATCTAAAAATGTGTAAGGAAACTCTGTTAAAACTGGAGGAAATAATGGTAGTTATACATAATTAGGGTAGAGCGCCACTGTCTAAAGAGAATTGGATTAATACAAATCATACATAAAAGTCTTCAAAAATTAAAATTAAGGTTTTGATTATCAGAGAGCTAAAACTATACTTCTAGTTAATTGTAGCTACTTAAAATATATAACTTTTATGTAATAACATAAGTAAAGCAATAAAAAGATATATGTATTCATGAGAGTTCTTTAGAGGGAACTAATAGGAGGAAGATAGATGAGGAAGACTTTTTTTAGAGAATTGGCTTATGCAATTATAGATAACAAGAAATCCCCCATTAGGCTGTTTGCAAGCTAAAGACCCAGGGAAGCTGGTGACCACTCAGTCCAAGTCAAAAAGCCTCAGAACTAGAGTAGTCAGTCATGTAACTCTCAATCTGAGATGAAGGCCTGAGAATCCTGGAGACTGCTGCTGTAAGTCTCACAGTCCAAAGGTTCAGCGTATAAGGAGCTATACTGTCCAAGGGCAGGAGAAGAAGGGTGTCCCAGCTTCAGGAAGGAGAGAAAGAATTCACCTTTCCTCTGCCTTTTTGTTTTATGTGGGTCCCCAGATAATTAAATGGTACCTCTCCACATTGAGGAAGTATTTTGCCTACTTAGTCCACTGACTCACAGGCCAATCTTTTTTGGAAGTACCCTCACAGACATACCCAGAAATAATGTTATGTACATATCCTTTAATCCTTAAATTTTTAACACATAAAATTTATCGGGATAGCATCTGTGGCTCAGTGAGTGGGGTGCCAGCCCCATATACCAGAGGTGGTGGGTTTAAACCGGCCCCGGCCAAAAAAAAAACTGCAAAAAAAAAAATTATCATTTTTACATAGTACTTCCCTAAACTATATGTCAAAATCAACTGTTGTTATTAGAAATTTTAAATATCTCCAGTAATAATGGAAACAATCAGTTAGAAAATACAAAGAGGTAAACTATGCTACTCTCAATCTATCAGGAAAATCTCTTAACTAACAAGCAATGTGTAAAATTCTATGAAGATAACAAATTGTAAAACTCCTTTGGAATTCACTAAAGAACATGAATGGGAAGAATCACTCTTTTAAAGGTATTACTGCTCCTCAACATTGTGTATAAATATGTGTCCATTCTAATTAACCTATTTTGAATTATTTGTATGTGGAAAGATTTGTATACTTTAGAGATATGCAGTGAGTATGGACTATCATACCAAACATTTAAAAAGCTGTATAAAATCTAGAACACCATCTACTCCTGCAGTAAAGTACAGATACAACTATAGTTTATAATTTTTGTATGGTATAAATAGCATTTTGAAGCCATGGAAAAATTATAGCTGTACAACAATTTGGTACTGAGATGAAATACTAACTTATGCCAATTTATTTTTAGGCAATAATTATGGATATGAGTGAAGATTTAAAAATACTATCATATTATAACACTAATTAGAAAAATGAGTCTATTTAAATGTCCAAAGATAAAGGCTACTTACATAAATTATAGGTCTATAAAATAAAATCATATGTAATTCAAAACAATGCAATAAATATAATGTATATGTATAATGTATAAATATACTCATATTTAGACAAAATATGAAATTATGTCTACCATATAATCCCACTTATAATTTGTTATTTCTAATATATGGAGAGAAAAATCAGATTCCTATCTTAAGGTGTTATTTCTGTGTGGTAAGAACATCTAGGCAGTACTGAATTTTTATGGTTATTTTTTGCATCTGTATTTTCTAAATTATATAGTTATGATAAATGTATATTACTTTGTAAAAAAAAAAAACAAAGGAATTATACAATATAAAAGATGACTTCAAGTCATATGCCTCCACAAATTATCATCTGAAAGCAGAAGCTCTATCGTTTTAGTTGTTTGTTCCTCTGCTTTTATTTGGAGAAGGCTGTGATACATGAAGAAGACTCTCCCTCCCACCCCAGTTGGCAGCTGCTGCTGTGTCAGTTCCTTCACTCCAAACAGATTCTCACTATCACACACCATCAGTCACACACTGTAGAACATAATAAAGGCTGAAAGGAACAATTCCTCTATAAACCTAACCTTTTAGTAAAGATTATCAAGGAATGTTCTTTGTTTTCTTTTTCTAAGCTTTTCCTTTTTTCTTCTCACTTCCCTGACAGGTGTGTCCTGAGAGCATTGAGAAAGCTGTATTTTTCCCCAGAAAATGCCCTTTAGAAAAGAGTGAACTTAACAGAACTTGTGTGCGTCAGCACCTGTCTGCTTTCGCCTTTTCTGACAGCGTATACAATATTGACCTGCCCTCTTTCCATTTCAGGCTCTCAATCCATAAAATGCAAGCATGGTCATCTTGGAGAAATTTCTTTTCTACTTAAAATTTAGATGAGGATGAAAAAGTATTTTATTGTTCAGGGTGATCTAGACATTAGGTATTAATAGGATGCTAAGGACTTTTGAGGATGTTTAACTATTGCTACTCTATCTATGGGACTCTAGTCAACTGCCTACCCTTGTATTCACTTCCTTTTAATTTCCATTCCTTTAAAAATTATAAAATCTATGAATTGCACTGTCATGTAAGAAACTACTTAAGCTGATGTACTGGAAATTAATCATATGAAACTTTTTTATTTTAGCCTTTCTAATTCAGTCATCTTCTGAATTTGGTGAACACAATATAATTGCTATATTTCAAATGCATCCACTTTATTTTAAACCAATTGACATATTATTAATATATTTTTATTGTTTTCATGTTTATTATTGCAGTGATTTTCTAGCTATTCAATTTATTGCTTATTGAATTATTTCTAACTCCAATAAATACTCAATATTGTCACAAACAGCATAATTTTATATTGTGTCTTCACGTAAATGTTGTGGAGTTTAATATTTTATAAAAGTGCATGAGTTTCATAACGAGAAAAAGTATTAGTGATGATCACCTTTTACCAATTATCCAAAGGACTATCTTTGAAAATATTTTGACGTTCATGCTTGTATTGCTTCTCAGAGGTCAGATTCAGTCTATACAAATTTACAACTGACTAATTTTTAGCTACAGACAGGCTTCTTTTGTAAGATTTAGCCCTTTAAAAAAGAAATAAAATGAAAATTACATAGATCAATGCTTTATTTTATCCATGATAAGATAAAAGCTCACAAATCTTGTTTCCAGTCTGTCATTCCATAAGATATGTAAACTCTCTGAGGTTAGAAACTGCTTTTTCTTGAGCATTATATTGCCTAGCCCATGGTGTAGTCACATTTGCTGAATGAATAAAGAAACTCTGTATTGTTACGTACTGCAATGATTTCAGAATCTCAAACTTTTAGATCATTGCAAACTTCAGTAAATATAGAAAACAATTATTAAGTGTTTAGCTGAGTCCAAGACAATTCTAAGTACTTTATTATATATATAATAGTCTGAAAATGTATTTTATTTTTATTTTTTTAATAATTTTATTAAATCATAATTGTATATATTGGTGCAATCATAGGGCAGAATGTGCTTCATGTACAATCAGAAATATTTTGATCATACTGTTACAGATAGCCTTCATAGCATTTTCTTGATCACTATATAAAGACATTGATACTCTACATTTAATAAGTTTCACCAGTATCCTGCTAAGATGTACCGTAGGTGTGATCCCACTAATTGTCCTCCCTCTACCCACCCTCCCCCATCCCCTACCCTCCCTTTCCCTTTACCCTGTATTCTTGTGCTATAACTGGGTTTTAGCCTTTATATGAAAGCTATAAATTAGCTTCATATTAGGGCTGAGTACATTGGATACTTTTTCTTCCATTCTTGAAATACTTTGCTAAGAAGAACATGTTCCAGCTCCATCCATGTAAACACAAAAGAGGTAAAGTCTCCATCTTTCTTTAAGGCTGCATAGTATTCCATGGTATACATGTACCACAATTTATTAATCCATTCG
>CAUYON010041763.1:0-43952 GCA_963573935.1 Arctocebus calabarensis | reverse complement strand
TTTCAATTTAACTCCATTCAATATGATATTGGCTGTCAGTTTGCTGTAAATGGCCTCTATCAGTTTGAGAAATGTCCCTTCTATACTAATTTTTTTAAGTGTTCTGATCATGAAGGGGTGCTGGATATTGTCCAAAGCTTTTTTCTGCATCAATTGAGAGAATCGTATGGTCTTTATTTTTTAATTTGTTTATGTGCTGGATTACATTTATAGATTTACGTATGTTGAATCAGCCTTGAGACCCTGGGATAAAGCCCACTTGGTCATGGTATATAATTTGTTTGATGTGTTGTTGGATTCTGTTTGTTAGTATCTTGTTAAATATTTTTGCATCGATATTCATTAGTGATATTGGTCTATAGTTTTCTTTTCTTGTTGGGTCTCTCCCTGATTTAGGGATCAAGGTGATGTTTGCTTCATAGAATGTGTTGGGTAGTATTCCTTCTTTTTCAATATTTCAGAAGAGGTTTAGTAATATAGGTACCAGTTCTTCTTTAAAGGTTTGGTAGAATTCTGACGTGAAGCCATCTGGTCCTGGGCTCTTCTTTTTAGGGAGATTTTTTATAGTTGATGCTGTTTCAGAACTTGATATAGGCCTGTTCAACATTTCCACTATGTTCTGACTAAGTCTTGGTAGGTGGCGTGCTTCCGAATATTGGTCAATTTCCTTAAGATTTTCATATTTCTGAGAGCAAAGTTTCTTGTACTATTCATTAAAGATGTTTGGAATTTCTGAGGGGTCTATTGTTATTTCGTCTTTACCATTTCTGATTGATGAAATTAGAGATTTTACTCTTTTTTTCCTGTTAGGTTAGCCACAGATTTACCTATTTTTTTGACCTTTTAAAAAACCAACTTTTTGATTTATTGATCTGTTGTATAATTCTTTTGTTTTCAATTTCATTTAATTCTGCTCTAATTTTGGTTATTTCTTTTCTTCTGCTCAGTTTAGGGTTGGAATGTTCTTCCTTCTCTAGTTGCTTAAGATGTACCATTAAGTTGTTAACTTTGTCTCTTTCCATTTTCTTGAGGAAGGCTTGCAGTGCTATAAATTTCTCTCTTAGGACTGCCTTTGCAGTATTCCAGAGGTTCTGATAATTCATGTCTTCATGTCATTTTGTTCCAAAAATTTGGTAATTTCCTTTTTAATCTCATCTATGACCCAGCTATCCTTCAGCATAAGGTTATTTAGCTTTGATGTTTTTATATGAGTATGCAGATTCCTCTTGTTGTTGAGTTCAACTTTTATTCCATGATGGTCGGAGAAGATGCAAGGAATAATTTCTATTCTTTTGAATTTGCTGTGGTTAGACTTGCATCCTAAGATGTGATCAATTTTGGAGTATGTTCCATGGGGCAATGAGAAGAATGTATATTCAATTTTATTAGGATGAAATGTTCTATAGATGTCTTTTAAATCCAGTTGTTGAAAGGTTAAGTTTAAATCTAAAATTTCTTTACTTAGCTTCTTTTTGGAGGATGTATCCAAAACTGCTAAAGGAGTTTTAAAATGTCAAACTACTATGGAGCTGGAGGAAATCACGTTACTCATGTCTATTAGAGTTTTTCTTATAAATTGAGGTGCATTCTGGTTGCGTGCATAAATATTAATAACTGAAATCTCATCATATTGAGTAGTACCTTTAACAAATATGAAATGTTCATCTTTATCTTTCCTTACTTTTGTTGGTTTAAAGCCTATTGTATCTGCAAATAAGATTGCGACACCTGCTTTTTTCTGTTTTCCATTTGCCTGGAATGTAGATGAACATCCCTTCACCTTGAGTCTAAATTTATCTTTTAAGGTAAGATGAGATTTTTGTATGCAGTAGATATCTGGCCTGAGTTTTTGTATCCAGTCAGCCAACCTATGCAAAGGCAGCCCTTTGCAAAGGGAGCCCGTGCCTCCTGCAGTCGGGTGGCACTGCCTCCTGAGTCCCTGGCCAGATGGGTGTAGCCAATGCTGAGGCAGAGAGGGTAGGGGAGGATGTGGGTTGTGGGGCTCCCGGAGTTCCTGGCCTGGGTAGTCAGGCGGAGGCCTGACAGGTTTCCGATGTGAACGGCAGGCGGAGGTCCGTTGCAGGGGTCCTGGCAGAGTCCCTGTCCACAGCAGATGGCAGGCCAAGTGGGGCACAGATCAGAGCCATGCGGTAGTCCCAGCAGAGTTCCTGGCCACTGCTGGTGGTGGGCCAAGGCCCGGCGGGGGCCAAGTGGGCCGCATGGGGGTTCCTGCGGAGTTTCTGGCCACTGTGGGCAGAGGCCCAGTGGGGCACGGATTCGAGCTGGGCAGGGATTCCAGCAGAGCCCCTAGCTGTGGCGTGCAGCGGTCCGAGGCCTGGTGGGGCACAGATCGGAGCTGTGTGGGAGTCCTGGCAGAGTTTCTGGATGGAGCTGGTGTGGGCCAAGGCCTGGCTCAGCACCAATCGGGCCATGTGTAGGGTCCGTCAGAGTTCCTGGCCACTGCTGGCGGTGGGCTGAGGCCTGGTGGGGCATGGATCGGAGCTGCACAGGGGTCCCAGTGGAGTACTTGGCCTGGAGTGGGGGCTCGGTGGGGTCCCGGAGTCTCTTACCTGGTGGGCTACCTGTTCGGGCAGATAGGGAGGGTGGGTGCTGCTCAAGTCCTCCTCCCTCAGTTTCAGCAGAGGTAAGGCTTTTAGTGCATCAGGTAAGGGGGGAAGGATGTCCTGGAAGTTCAGAATGGCGGAAACCTTTAGTTCAGTTTTTCTGCCTGAAGCTTGGTTTCTCGGAGTCGCAGCTTGCCTCTGCAGAGGTGACCTGCAGTTATCACTTCTCTCTCTCAGCTGGGCTCCCAGTTTTCAGCTCAATTGGGTAGTTTCTGGAGGTTACCTTTCCTTTTAGACAGGAGCCTCTGTCGGAAGCTGCTTCCAGTCGGCCATCTTCTGTGTCTTTAATAGATTATAATTTGTCTTCTGAAACTTTGAAACTTGTAATAAACACAGAGTCTAATGATTTTGAGGGTGATGTTGGTGTGTTTGATCCAACTGTCTTTTCTTGGGTATTTCTATTTCTAAGACTATGGTTGTGTCCACATGTAGTCACGAAAACTTAGTCATAAGAAATCATTTAGACAATTAGTTTCTTGGCTTTTTGGATTCAGCGTACTCTGATGTGTTCATACCTAATGCCTATTGTGTTAGTCCATTTGTGTTGCTATAAAGCAATACCAAAGGTCAAGTAATTTGTAAAGAAAAAAGGTTTATTTGGCTCATGGTTTGGCAGGCTGTACAAGAAGCATGGCACTAGCATCATCTGCTTCTGGTGAGGGCCTCAGGCTGCTTCTGCTCATGGGAGAAGCCAAAAGGAGCTGGCATGTGCAAAGATCACCTGGCAAGAGAGGAACCAAGAAGAGAGAATGGGAGAGATGTCACAACCAGTGCTTACAAGGGGGACTAATAGAGTGGGAACTCATTACCACCAAGATGGCTCCAAGCTCTTCAAGAAGGATCCACCCCCACCACCCAAACAACCCTCGTAAGACACCACCACCACACTGGGGGGATTGAATTACAGCATGAGATTTGCAGGGGTCAAACAAACAATAGAACTTGTCCACATGAGTCACTTACCCTGGCATTCATTTTACCACTTCCTCTATGGAAATATTCATGTGTCTTCTGGAAGGTCCTTCTGGATACAGGGAGAAAGTTGAGGCAAGCAAAACTCTTGATTATTTTCAGTATCTTATAGATTTCAGTCTACAGAGATCTGGAGATTGACCCTCCCCAAGGAAGAGGCCCTGGCAGAAGCAGTTAACTGGGTGGTTCTGGGGAACCTTCACATAACTACGACTTTAAAACGTGCCGTGAAGGTAATGCAGGGCAGTTAACTTAGTACCCCAGAGGGAAAGGTATGCAATGAGACCAAAAGCCAGAGCAGAAAACAAACTCTTATGCTAGACAGTCACAAAAATTATTATGGACATATTCATAATGATTCTGGTTGGAATTTCAAAAAAGACCAGGAAAAAAAGGCTTTACCTAACATTGCTTGGGTACCCGACTGAAGCTTAGAGGCCAGAAGCCGTATCTTATTTCCTAGCATGGTGCCCAGAGTACAGTGGGTGTTTAGGAAACCTGCAAAGAATGAATAAATTATTCAGTACTGTGTCATTATTGGGAAGCGAGAGACGTGGGTGCTTTGGTGCTCATTTAAGTGGCAGTGCTGGGACACAGAGGCATTGTCTCTGAAGTCAGTTTTGGGGAAGATCTGAAAGTATTTTTAAAAGCCTATTTAGCCAGAGTCTGTGTGCTGGGGTGTGAAACTCTATGAATGTATTATCAGCAGGCCTTAGATGGGTTTGTGTGATTTGCTTTGGCCAGAAACTGGCTCCTTCTTCACACATTCCCTGGGGGCAGAGAGACCAACAGGCCCACCTGCTACTCTACTGATCCACCATCACCCCCCATCACACACCCCAGTTAATGCAGGAGATGTTTTGGCCTTTAAAGGAACAGTGTCATTTTGTCCTAGGGACATAATTTCCAAAATTTGTACTGGTAATGTGGCTAGTCCAAATTCAGATGTGCTGTTGATATAATGACTCATTAGTTATTTTTATATTGATTGTATGTTGAAATGATAATATTTGTAAATATTAGGTTAAATAAAAATTTGAGTAATAGTAATTTTTTTAGAGTAGCTACCATAAAATTTAAAATTACATATGTGGCTCACATTCCATTTTTACTGGATAGTGCTACTCTAAAAGATACCCTGTGCCAGAATGTTTATAATTCATTTAGGCCTTAAGAAGAAATGAGAAGATCTGAATAAATAGGAGAATGGGGTCACCCACGAGAGAAAGGCACGTATCTGAAATCATGAGGTCTAGTTAGCAAAATAAGGTGGACCAATTGCCCATAAACCTGCCTCCCCGCCCCACTCCCACGTGTCCTTGTATTTGAGCTTATTCTTGGGAGACTCAAATGTCATTTTCACTGTGATTCCGATGTGCTGGTAAAGAAAATACACTAATGACAGCTAACATTTACTGAGAACTTGCCACAGTTCTGTATGCCACGGGCTGTGTTAATTACTATATATACATTATTGCATTAATGAAGTAGTCACCTGACTATCCTCATTTTATGAATAAGCAAGGTAGACAGGTGGCATTCAGAAGGATAAATGGGGCTTGGTGCCATAGCACAGTGGTTATGGTGCCAGCCACATATACCAGGGCTGATGGGTTCAAACCTGGCCCAGGGCAGCTACACAATGACAACTACAATAAAAACATAGTCAGCCATTGTGGTGGGCACCTGTAGTCCCAGCTACTTAGGAGCAAGAGAATCACTTAAGCCCAAGAGTTTGAGGTTGCTGTGAGCTGTGACACCACAGCACTCAACTGAGAGTGATATAGTGAGACTCTGTCTCCCTCTCACCTCCAAGAAAAGAAGGATAAATAGGTGGAAGTCACAGGAGATGGAGAGTGAGGAACAGGGAGTAGTCATGCGTGTTGCTCCCTCCGGAATGCTGGGCATGGCTGGGGATGGCAGGAGAGACTGGCTTACCTGGGGCCCTCACAGCAGATGGCTCACAGAATGCTTATTAACCCCCTGTTCATTCCCTCCATACCCAAGGCTTCCCTCTTTCCCCTTACTTTAATCCTGTTTCCTTGTTTCTTCTCATCACCTCTTCCCAGGAAAAAACCTCCATTTCGTTGCTGTGCGGTGGACAGCTTGGTCGTTAGCATTGGGTGGAATCGGCACGGAGCAAGTCTCACCACTTACTGGCTGAGTAGCTGACACAATGGGGGGAATAACGCTTGCCTCACAGGGTTTAATGGGATCTAAAGAGATTTTGGTATCATGACTCTGTGCATAGAGAAGATGCTTAATAAATATTAGCTAGTGTTGCTATGCTTTCCTTGTGGCACACCTCTGCTGGCTCTCTCTTTTCCGGAGCTCAGTGGCAGGGAAGGATGGCCTGGATCGGAGGACACAGGAGGAGAGTGATTTCCAGGCTGCAGTCCCCCCAACCCCCACTCTAGGAAATTCTCTCCTTCCTCCATCTGTGAACTCCTTGGGTATGAACAAAGCCAGTCTCTTTCAGTCTAGAAAAAGACAAGCCTAAGCAGCTGCTCTTTGGAAGCTGGGGCCCTATTTTGCTCATGCATGTAGCAGACAAAAAGCAGAGGGCATAGCGAGGGTGTGGTTTTCAAATGGGACCTTCCTCTGAATCCTGGTTGTCACGGTCCTCTGACTGGTGCCATAGGTACAGGGAAGCCAGCAGGAGCTGTCTTGTCCACGAGACCGGGTGTGTAGCTTATGGTATTGGACCCCAGCCAGGAACTGGCAGACCTGGCTTTCAGGTCCAGCTCAGGCACTCGGTACAAGGGGGCTTCTCCCCTCTCTGGGCCTCAGTGTCATCTGTCTAACTAGGGGTGGAACCTTATGTCAGCTCTTGAGACCTCTGATAGGAACTCCGAAGCCAAGGACTGTATCCTTCTTGTGGGTAGCTGGGTCCCTGGTGTCTAGTACAGTGCCTAGCACATAGTAAGTGCTTGATAAACGCTTTTTTTTTTTTTTTTTTGAGACAGTGCCTCAAGCTGAGTAGAGAGCTGTGGCATCACAGCTCACAGCAACCTCCAACTCCTGGGCTCAAGCGAGTCTCCTGCCTCCGCCTCCCAAGTAGCTGGGACTACAGGCTCCCGCCACAACGCCTGGCCATTTTTTGGTTGCAGCCATCATTGTTGTTTGGCGGGCCCGGGCTGGATTTGAACCCGCCAGCTCAGGTGTACGTGGCTGGTGCCTTAGCCCATTGAGCTACAGGCGCCGAGCCGATAAACTCTTCTTATATAAATGACTGATCCTGGGCCGTTTCAGCTGTGACCACTTGTGCAATAGAGGCTGTTGATTCTGACACAGACCTTGGGAGAGCGGAGTAGTGCCCGAGTTATGTAGGGCAAGATGAGAGGTTCTTGACAGCTTTTCATCTTTCTCATCCCTGCTCCATGTACAGACTGCCTCAATCTACATATAGCATAAAATCATAAAAAAGAACTCTGCCTCAGTCTACATACAGCATAAAATCATGAAAAGAAGGGTGACAATAAAACTACTTAATTCAGTTAGAAACTGAATGCTGAAAACAATGAATAGAATGTACATATTCAGTATCTTTCTGGTTAGCAATAAACAAACAAACAAACATACAAAACCAAAACTACCTTACTTGGGTTCAAGAGGAGGATGCCAGCAAATGCTTAGCTGCTTGTGTCAGCTTGTACGTACAGAGGATCCACTACAAAGGCTGTAGGGGGGTCCCAGGCTGCAATTATGGGTGGAGGGCCTGAGAGACATGTCTCTTCCCAGCAGCTTGAAGGCCCCTCTCATGTCTGTGTTGGGGAGACCTCACAGACTTTATTTGTGACCTCCACTAACTCTGATCCCTAACTGAGCACTTCCATGGCTGTGTGGTAGACAGGGAGCCTGTGGAGTCTTCGCCTCTAAGAGGAAGGATGTGCACTGGGGCCCTGGTCCAAGGAGGTGCTTGGTGGACTCAGCACCTGATGAGTCGTGTAGTAATCAGTGACCTAGGATTGAAGGTACATCATATCCAGAGTGCAGAAAGGAGGACGCTGCACCTGGACTTACGAGCCCCCTTCTGGACAGTCAAGATGAACAAAGGACAGCAGGCTGGGTGTTGATATTGGACCTCTGAAATAAACAGGCAGGTGTGACTGGGAGCAGGTGGAACAAGGCTGGGCGGGAGGAAGAACCAGAGAATGGGCGGCTGAAGCCCCAGGGTCTCTCTCCTGCTCGCCTTTGCACTCTCCTTCCTTCCTCACCATTACTTCTCTCTCCTCTCTCTCTGTCTCTGCGCGCGCACACACACACACACACACACACACACACTCCTGTTGCACAAACCAGAGCAGCAAGAGCACAGAACACAAAGAAATCATACAAAGTGGAGGCCACCATCCTAACAGGAGTCATCCTGCCGCCTGTCTAAAATTACCCTCAATTTCTGGTCTTTGTCACATTTAATCCTTTCTATTTTCTAATATGCTTCCTCTGAGATCTCGGGAGATTACTTTCCCCCTTCCCCGCCTTTGGGTGGGGTGAGCAGACCCAGCTTCCAGGCTGTGCTCTGGGTGGCACAAGGACAGAGGCTGCTGCCCCAGCTGCTGCTGGCTGCAAGTGCCCAGCGCTCCTGGAGGGTGGACAGTGTCATTTTGCCTGAGGCTGTTCAAAGGCTGGGGCCGTGAGGCTGTCAGAGAGACCTCCCTCTGGGGACGCAGTGGCCACCACAGAAAGACTTCATTCTGTGTCTCTTTTGTTCTCGGTAAAATCAAGTCCCTGCATTGGTCATCAGATGGACACTTAAATGGAAAAAATAAAATCAATGCTGTGTGATTTTCTGTCTAGGTACAATTCTGTAACTAGACTCACAGAAAATGCCTGCATCTGCTAGGGAGAAGTCAAGTGGCTTTGTGGGGCTAAAGCTGGCCGGGGATCTGGGGAACGGACTTCTGGCTCGGCTGACTCTCTCTCTAGCTGCCCACATGGTCCCGAGCCAGGCCTGGGCCACCTGCTTCCTCATCACAAGTGAGAAGGTTGGTCCAGAGCATTCCATCCTCGCTGAGAGATGCTTCAGGAAAACTAGACTCCTGGGTCCATTTAGTTGACGACACTGCACGCTCTAGTAATAGTCAACCAACTAGAACTTAGTTTTGAACTCAAAACATGAACTATTTAGTCCTTGCAGGGAACTGTGACGCATGCGCTCTTGCTATTCTTCTTTCACAGATGAGGTACAGAGAGGTCCGGCATTATGGGTCAGGGAGAGCGCGGAGGCTCCAGCTCAGGCAGTCTTGCCCCGGTCTGCGCTCCTGACTCCTACGCCACTCTGCACGTCAGTGGGAGGCTTTGCCGCCAACAAACCAGTGTAACTTTTATTCAACTCAGCCAGCCCCACGCTGATGTGACCAGAGAACTTTCAGGAAGCAGCGGAGCATGATGGCTGACAGTACAGCAGCTGGTAGCATCAGATGTGGCTGGGTTTCCATCTTTTCCTTCCACTTTCAATCACTGTGACCTTGGGCAGGTACTCTAAGCATCAGTTTCCTCAGATATAAAATGGGGATGATGATGATGTGGTTTCCGGAAAGACTGAAAGAGTCGATGCATGAAAAACTCTCTTGGCTCGGCGCCTGTGGCTCAACGGACTAAGGTGCCAGCCATGTACACCTGAGCTGGTGGGTTCGAATCCAGCCTGGGCCTGCCAAACAACAATGGCGGCTGCAACCAAAAAATGGCCAGGCGTTGTGGTGGGCACCTGTAGTCCCAGCTACTTGGGAGGTGGAGGCAAGAGACTCGCTCGAGCCCAGGAATTGGAGGTTGCTGTGAGCTGTGATGCCACAGCACTCTAGCCAGAGTGACAGCTTGAGGCTTTGCCTCAAAAAAAAAAAAAAGAAAGAAAGAAAAACTCTCTTATAGTGCTTGACATACTGACATATTATATGCTTCGCAGCTTTCACTGTATATAAAAATGCACACACACCATAAGTATATAGCACACTATTATCTATGTGCTTATATAAGAGAGGCTGCTATAAAGATATATAGCTGCACATTATGTACACACATTTGAAGAAAGGAAAAAACTACACTAAAATTGTAATACTCAATACATACCAATACATACCAATAAAAAGATGAACACAAGTCGTGTTCAAGCACCTCTTGTAATTGCAGAAGTCAAATGTGACTTGAGTATTATAGGTGGGTGTTGGACCCCAGTGGAGACACTGCAGGTGGTCACCTAGCAGTGTCAAGGCCTTTCTGACATCACTAAAATCCCCAAACCCAACAGTGCCGGTCACTGAATCAGGCCTCTGCCTGGATTAAGCTTTCCAGGCTTACGAGTGGTCTGGACTTGCAGGCCTGGATGGAGGCTTGCTCTTGGGCTGCTTTTAGGGTCTCCTTTTCCCACCAGACCTGAGTCCCACTCCTCCAAGTCAGTCTCTGTCCCCTTCGCCCTGGTGTCTCCCTGCAGCTGGACGTGCTTGGTCCCATCTCTGGTATTTGTCCACTGTGACTAGCCTTCCCCCACAGTTTTGTACCCCCCTTTCAGATCATCATTGCTGGAAAGGGGGTGACCCACCAGGGACTGTGGAAACGGGTTCTCATCCCATTTCCTTCTAGATGGGACAATAAACTGACTTCAGGCCAAGGGGATGGGGGAGAAGTGACATTAGACACTTTCAGGCCTGAAATACATAAACCCCCCGTGAGGCCCCATCTCCTCTTCCGCCATTGCTGGCTGGAGCTTGAGGTCACCTTAGCAGACATGTCTCAAAGACAGCAGAGGCCCTGGCAGCCTGGGTCCCTGAATGCCTGTGTGGAGAAGAGGCCTGCCACGGCCCCACTGACAAATGGCCTTTGTGTGAGCTAGAAATAAACTCCGGTGTGTCAAGGCACTGATGTTTCAGGGCATTCTGTTGCTGTAGCCAGAGTTCTAACGCATATTTGTATTTCCTTGACCAGTCCCTGCCCACCAAAACCCAGTGCAAGTCCTAGCTCTTGTCTGAAGTCCTTGTGGCCCCACTGATCTCAGCGTGCCCTGTTGCCCTCATTTCAATAGCACTGTCACATGCAGGCAGTTCCCACTTTGCTACGCGTATGCTTGTGGCACTAATTGAAGAGGACAGAGACCTCGTTCTGTACTTACTCTGCACTCCCGAAATGCCTAGCGTCAAGCCCAGCAAACAGTAGGTTCTCAATCAATACTTGTTGATCGATTTGAGAGGGGCTGGAATGATCCATATCAAACTCTGAGCATCATCTGGGAGCCCACTGATTAAACAGATGAATCTTGCAACCGTTCTCGATCGCCACCAAAGCCAGTCTTGGCTCCAAAGCCGACAGACTGAGAGTTGGGGAGGCCTCCTCACCTGCCGGGTCCTGGATGGCTTCCCAGGATCCAAGGCGCTCCGGGCCACTCTCAGATGGCCAGGGCATCCATCAAACGACCTGCTGACTGAAGGCTGTTCTTTGTTCTCTCTGCTCCTCCTGCCTTAAAAAAAAAAAAGAAAACAAACAATTTCACTGTAGGCCCCTCTCTCAAGGACTCTGTTTTCCTCTCTGCCTATCTCTGCAACAGTCATAGTATCTTCCAATTACCATACTGTATTTAAAAACAACTATTTGTGTTATAAAGCCTCACAGAAGTGTTGTGACAAGAGGCTCTAGAAGCCCCAGGCTCGGGGACTTGAACATCAGTTAGCAGCACACTTTGAGCTAACCCTTCCCGTTCCCATCTACAGTGACTGACAGGTGAGTGACAAATTCAGCGATACCAAATAGCTGGCATCACCGTGATGAAAAATATCTTGCAGCCACTATACTTAGTTTTATTCATTTATTTAACCATTTTATTCCTTCTTATAGTAAAAGTAATATTTGCTTAATGAAAAACTTGGTATCCTACAACTCTGTTTTTCATTAAACAGGCATTACTTATGGACAAACAAATAAATATTACATCTGGATAAGCAAAGAAAATGAAGCAAAGAGACACGAGAATCACAGGGATTTCTGTGAATCAAAGGTAACTCACAGTGAAGGTTTTGGTGTGTATCTTTCTAGACTTTTCCCAATGCGGACACAGGCATTTCTGATCTAGTACATATTCCACATGTATTGTTTGGTCAGTTGGCTATTTTTATTTTTTGGAGAGATGGGGTCTTGCTCTGTCACCCAGGCTGCAGTGCAGTGATGGGACCACAGCTCTCTGCAACCTCAAACTCCTGTGCTCAAGTGATCCTCCCACCTCAGTCCTCCAAGTCCTGGGACAACACATGGACACATCTATGTCCAGCTGATTTTCATATTATTCTGTAGCGATAGAGTGCTGCCATCCAAGCTGGTCTCAAACTCCTGGCCCCAAGTGACCCTCCCTCAAAGTTTGGGAATGACAGGCACATAACCAGGCCAAGCTGTACATCAGTTTTTACTTAACATTTTTATATGTTAAATATAAACATCATGTTTGACGACTTCATGTTCCATCTTATAGAAATGCACCATAATCCAGACAACTATTATTACTTGTCGTTGGTTATTTGAGGGTTTTCTGTTTGTTTGTTTTGTTTTGCAGGTATATTTTAAAGCCATATGCTACCTATGGTGGAGAGTTCACATCAACTTCCCCCCTACCAGCGTTCCAGCTGGTTTGAAGTTTATTCGGTCATTCTGGCTTGTGTATGTGGATGCAGATGGGGAGAAAGAATTTGAAAAGGTAATGTAATTTTAAAGCTGTGTTGTCTTCATTCTATCTGCTCTGCTTGAAATTCTGCTGCACCTCAAAATAGACTTATAGATTTAGATCCGGTTTTAGTCTGCTAACAAGACTGCGGGCCTCTTACCCTGTGCACTTGCACGAGTGTAGAGGAGGTGAATTTGTTTTCAGCATAACTCAAATGGATGAAAGCAGCGTATTCTGGGGCGCTCCGCGGCAGTGGTGTGCAGTGGTGTACTTGTGTGTGAGTGTGTGCACACACAGATGTAAAATATTCATCCTGGGGTTTGTAACCCATGAGCCAAGATCTGGTTGTCTCCATAGGGAAAAAAGGGAGGAATTCTGCCTTTGAGAGGTTCAGGGGAAAGAAAAAGCAAGGTGAAGTGTGGGGGCCATTAATCTTGCCGGGAAGAACATCAGAGCAGGGAAGGGCTGCACTGCATTTTTGGTGTGTGCAGATGTATTAAAATTCTTCCACTGAATGTGTCAAAAATGTTGTTTTCATGGCAAAAAATAGAAACCATTAATCTCCCCCCCACCCCCCACCATGCTCCATTTTCTTGTCTGCCTTCTGACTCCCACGCTGCCTGGCTGGTTGTCGGATGCTGAGAGGGTGAGTCTACCTCACCCTCATCCGGACACGGATGTTCGGATGCTTCCTGCCTGTGGACCAGACCCTTTGTGCCATCTAAGGTCTCACGACCTGATTTGCTTGGCCCCTGGTGAAGGAAAGGAGTTGGCACATTCATGAATCACGGAGCAAGATTGCTTCTGGAAGCAGGGCACTGGCTGGCTGGGGGAGAATTCAGGATGCAGCCCATGGTTAAACCTATCCTGGCCGGTCCTATCAGCTCTCCAGATTATGGATTTGAAGTGTCATGCAGGCAGAAGGGGGCTTGCATTGATTCAGGAATTCTGGCACTGCCACTGATCAGTGAGGTGACTTTGTCCAAGTAATTTATCTTCTCTGAACCTCAGAGTCCTGATATGCCAAATGCTGACAACAGGGTTGTTTGTGAAGACCCAGTGGGCTGATCCTTCCAGACCCATGGACTCTGGGATACTCCTTGCCTCAATTCTCAGGTAGAAGTCATCTCTCCTATCACTCCCGCCTCGATACTCCCACAGTACAGTTTTATACAGCTTCATGACACTGGATGATGAGACTTTATGAGATGATGATTTTGTATTCTCTGCCAGACTATTGTTCTAGTTAGAGTAAAGGCCATGACCTCTAAACTCCCCAAGTTTTAGAGACTTACCTCAATAAAAGTATATTTATCAATCATTTGGTTGATGGGCACCTTTAGGTAGAAATTCAGAGACCCAGGTTCCTTCTATCTTGTGGCTCTGTCAACCCGTACACCAGTGTTTTCCAACCATTTTTTTCTCTTGGCACACTTGAACCTATGGTTAAACTTCCACAGCACACTTAAGTTATGTTGATCCAAAAAAAAAAAACAAACAAAAAAAGAGTAAAAAAAAATACACTTACTGTGCTTTGAACTTCTTTGGAAAATAATTTAATTAATGATCTTTAAAAATTTTTGTGGCATGCCTATGGTACTCCCATTGCACATCACTTGAAAATCACAGCCATAGACCCTTGGAGTTTTGTACATCCAGCCAAAACCTTGGATGAATGTACAGAGGAGTCACACTATTGCTACTTGACTATCCTTGCTTACCAGTGACTCACCTTATTCCTGTTCACATTTTACTGGTGACAATAGTTATGTAGTTACACCTATGTGCAAAGGAGGCCACATACTAGTCCTTGGACAAAAGGAAAACTATGACTATCTGGTGCCCTGCTTTCTGTCTCTTCCACAATTAAGGTCCCCAGGAGGTGAGACATTGTGCTCCCCCATCTCAACACAGACATTCCGTGTAGTAGACTTGCATGCTCTCTGTATCTCACTTCTGTAAATTTAGCCACACAAAGCTAGAGAAGGAAAACCATCTCAATAGTGCCTGCCATTCTGCCTGCCCATCCCAGGCAATGGCTGTACACCTAGAGCAGCGGTCTGCAAACAATGCCCCCACCCACTGCCTGCTTTTGTAAAGGAAGTTGCATTAGAGCATGCCATGCCCATTTGTTGACCTGCGTTCATGGCTGCTTTTGTGTTGCAGTGGCAGAGATGAGGACTTGTAATAGAGACCGAATAGCCTAAAATATTCGCTCTCTGGCCCTCTTCAGAAAAAGTTGACTGAGCCTTGCTCCAGCAAGAGGGCATGAGGGGTGGGAGACGTGACTTGCTGTCCTTTTGTCAATCTCTGCCTTCTGGGCCTGCTGGGAGTGTGCACCTCGTTGTGCTGATTATCAGCCTGGTGTTTAAAGATATATGTTTGTAATACTACATGGTATGAAAATGCAAGCCAGCTGCTCTATGAATGAACAGACCATGAATATCATGCAATTATTTAAGGAATTTATAGGGGCAATGTTTATCTCTTACACTTTCTTCAGAGACTATTGCGCCTGAGAAGATGTGACTGTTAGTAATGGTGTTGAATAAGTGTGTGGAGTGGATATGCCAGCCCTTTGGAAAATAATGGGACCCACCAAACACAGCATTACTATTAGTTTTGTTTCTAACTTATATTTCAAGAGACAGATACCCCCTATCTGGATCTAAGGAGGATAACCTCTCACCCACAAGATGTTTGCTTAGAAGTTTATGTCCTGCTAGTTTTGGGACTGAATGTCCTTCTTGGGTAGCTCATTGTCATAAACAATGACATCTTTTATTAAAGATGGAGAGGTACAGTATAGACTTTCAGACAAACAAACAGTGAAAAAGAATTTGACATCTAAATATGTGAAGTAACAGGACTTCAGATACTCACCAGCCTTAGACTGGGGAGACAAAGCCATTTGGCTAAAGACCCTGTCTACACAGGTCTCGAGGGCCTAGTAGGAACTGAAGGCTTCATTTGGATTTGATGGGCCTGCTCTTTTGTGACTCTAAAGTATACCAACTCTCATGGTGGTGTCAATAAGCCTGATTGAACACATACCCTGGTGAGGCTCAAATAGGGTGGGCTGGTGTTTATTCTCACTCTAACGATATTGCTTTTAATCAAAATATTTATGGCAATACTTTTTAGACTTATATTCAGAACCTGTGGTACATTTTTAAAAATACTCTGAATTTGTTTGGATTTGGAGTAGGCTTTTGTTCTATTTTCGATTAGCTTTAAAAATGTTTTATTAACATATGTTGGCTCGGCGCCGGTGACTCAACAGGCTAAGGCGCCACCCACGTACACCTGAGCAGATGGGTTCGAATCCAGCCTGGGCCCGCCAAACAACAATGATGGCTGCAACCAAAAAATGGCCAGGCGTTGTGGTGGGTGCCTGTAGTCCCAGCTACTTGGGAGGCAGAGGCAGGAGACTTGCTTGAGCCCAGGAATTGAAGGTTGCTGTGAGCAGTGATGTCATAGTACTCTATCCAGGGTGACAGCTTGAGGCTCTGTCTGAAAAAAAAAAATGTTAATAACATACAACCTTTGTGTATTGCTCCTGGAAATGCAAAGTAGCACAGTCATCTTGAAAGGCAGCTGGGCAGTATCTTACATATTGTGTTCCTTTGCACTTAGTCAAATGGGTTAACAACTTAGCATTCACAAAAAAACTTGTGCACAAATGTCTACAAAAGCAACCACGATGTCCTTTAGTAGGTAAATAAATAAAACAATCAGGGGTACCTCCAGACAATGGAATGTTATTCAACTCTAAAAGAGTTAGTGTTGAAAATTCTACACTGGCTTCAGATCACATATTTAGATGTCAAACTCTTTTTCACTGTTTGTCAGAAAGTCAGAAATGAGTCATAAACTGTAAAAAGACATGGAGGACCCTTAATTGTATATGACTAAGTGAAAGAAGATAATCTGTAAAAATTACTTATTGGAAGATTCTAACCCTGTGACACTCCAGGAAAGGCAAAACTACGGTGATAGCAAAAGTTTCGGCAATTGTTGATGGTTCAGGGGGAAGGAAGGATGAGTCTATGGAACGCAGACAGTTTTTAGGGCAGTGAAACTATTCTGTATGATATTCTAATGGGAGATACATGTCATTATATATTTCTCTGTACTTTCCCTTCAATTTTTCTGTGATCATAAAGATGCTCTGGAAAATTAAGTCTATTTAAAAAAATATATATATATATATACACATATGCATAAAGAAGTAAACAGTTCATCAGTGTACATACAGGTTGAGAAATTTTCACAAATTGATCATACCTATGAAACCAGCATCCAGATCAGGAAATAGAATACCACCATATCCCTAAAAGTCCTTGAATGCCCACTTTTGGTTATTGACAACTCTACAAGAGTAATGACTAAGCTGACCTTTACCAGCATTTTTAGTTTCTCTTGTTTTTGAATGTTATATGCATGGAATCATGTGACATGCCCACTTCTGAGTCTGATTTCTTTTGCACAACAACACAGTTGTGAGGTTCAGTCATTCTGTTGCTTAAGGTTAAATTGATTTATTCTGTTTGCTAGATGATTTTCCATTGTGTGTCAAATAGCTTTTATTCTGGCTGTGAAGGCACTTCCCGGTGGGGACTTCTGGACATGATTCAAGCAACTGAGACTGTCTAATTCTTTGAGTGGAAGTAAAATGCTCATTGAGAAACAGGAGTTCCTATATCTTTATTCATAAAGTGAGTCTAGTTTGCTCCAAGTCACAATCTTATGTCCTGGGGCTCTCTGATGTTGATTAGAACTTACTCTATCCCTTCAACAAACTGTGGCTTTGCTCCTGTGAGACTGGCCCAGCAGGCTCAGGTCCGACCTATGTTGGAAGCTGCAGAGAATCCAGCCAATGCCAGTTCTTCAGAAGAAACAACAGTCCTATCAAGTGAGAGTGATTATGAAGGGCTCTTTTGCCATCTTTTGCAATTTATTTTACCCTCTGTGCCTCAGTGTTTCTATCTGTAACACTATATCTGCGACATCTATATTCTTTCATCATATTAGGAAACTGTCTTAGTCTGTTAGAGCTGCTATAATACCCGAGACTGGGCAATTTTCTCATAATTCTGGAAACTGGGCAGTCCAAGACCAAGACACTGGTACTTAGTGAGGGGCTTCCGACCACACCTTCATGTGGCAGAAGATGATAAGAGGCCAAATTCTGCCGGGGGCTCTTTTATAAAGGCCTTATTCCCACTCCTAAGGGAGGGGCCCTCATGACCCAGTCCCCCCTTGTAAGTCCTACCTCTTAATACCATTCTGTTGTAAACATCCAAATTTTGGAAGGGACATATGTGAGCCATAGCAGAAACTATGGAAAAAAAAATGAGTTAAGAGGCATGAGAACTTCTAAAAGAGTCTTAAAAGTAACAAATATGTCAGTATTAGTTTTGCTGTTACAAGTCCTATAAAAACTAGTCTTGAAAAGGTTGCAAATGCTCTTGAAGACCTCCAAGCATGGCATTTCTAGACGGTTGTGAATTGCTGAAAGTGCTGGGGCAGGGCACCTTGATCCCATGTTCCTTCCAATCACTCAGATACCCTGCGACCAGATATATTTTTTTTTTCAGGAAAGGGTATTTTTGGAACAGGGAAACATAAAAGACAAGGAAGCGATGCCTGTATGCTATGAAGCATCTAGTAGATTATTTGTATTAAATTCTAACTCCTTTCATTAAAAAAACACAAATCTTTTCATTTCTGTGAAGAGCTTCCTAAAGACTAGAATGGCTGAAGAAAAGGTAAGCTAAGGTAGAAAGGAAGCATGAAAGAATTTCTGGAACATGTTGCTCACCTCTCATTTGTTTCTGAAACTCAGAGCACAGGGAAACCACCCCACGCTTGAGCCTCTGTTGATGCTGGTTGGCTTCTGTAGCAGATGACTATGGCCCCTTGGCAATCCTGGTCTCCTAAATGCCAGTGGCTTCCTACTGCAAGCAAATATGATACTGCTCAAGGGCTTTCTCTGCCACTAGTGAGAATTGCTCAAGACCCCACACCCCTATCCTAGGACAAATGGATCTGGTGATTGGGGTTCTTCATTCTTCAAGTAGGGCAATTTTGGGATGTATTCTAGTCACTGTCCCAGAGGCCCTAAAAAGCATTGAGCTCTCAATTCCCATAGTAGCAACCTGGGCATCAATGCACCTTATTGGTATTCTTTCTTTAATCTATTTCCAACTCACCCAATTTGCCCAATAAACTCCAGGTAAAAATCCTGGTCTCAGGGACTGTTTCTAAGGGAACTGAGACTAAAACAGTCTTTTCTTTTGGAGTGACTTAATTTATTTTGTTGCCCAAACTAGCCTTTGAAGATAGACTTTATTCATAAGACTTAAAAAGGAAAAAGAAAGGAAGAGTTGAACATTTTTTTCAGTGTCAGACTATCTCAGTCTTGAAATTTGCATAGGAAGAAACCAAAATATAAACTATATAGGGGAAAGAAAGATGACATAATCAGAAATTCTCACATTTGGGAGTATCTACAAAGCACAGCAACAGCAACATAGTCTGGAGAAATATAAAAATGATTCTTTGGATCAGAGAATTAGATTGCCCATTAAAAATAAAAATAGTCAACAAAAATTTTGAAAATCATCACAAGTAATTCTGAAGCAAACCCAGGACTAAGATCTTCTGCTCTATGTGTTTACGTCTGTGACATTCTGATATCAAATATTTTGGGGAGCCAGGCTCTGTGCTAAGTTCTTTTTCTTCTTTCTTTTTTTTTAATGTTAGGGATTCATTGAGAGTACACAGAACCATATGTGATCTCTAATTCTGAAACCAACTTGTGAGGCAGGATTTTTGTTGTTATTGTTGTTGTAATTTGCAATTTGTAGGCGATAGGTTTGTGCTGTGAGAAGTTAAGGTACTTGACTGAGACTACATAGTTTCTTGCTTTGCTTTGTAATTGAAATTCAGCCTCCTGCCTTTGTTCGTGATTTCTCTGTCTTTTAGGTCGAATTTTACCTAAAACTTATCTCTTCACAGGACCAGTTTCATTTTTGTTAATTTATGATTTATTTGTAAATTATTTTTTCTTCTACTTTCCTTAGAGTTTTTTTTGCACTTTCTGGTTTGAAAGTTGAGTTCATTTAACTTCAATTTATCGTTTATACTATTAAATATGTTTAATGCTATTCATTGGCTTCTGAGCACCACTTTGGCTGCTTCCCATAAGTTTTGCCACTCTTGTTAAGTTATAGTTTGTAGTTTGCTTGCATTTCTTCTCAGCTTGGGAGCTATTTGAAAATCTGCTTGAAAGATTTCAGTATAATTTCTTGTGGCTATCTGTTTGCTGTAGATTTTCAATTACATTACACTATGATTAGTGAATACTCTACATAAAAATAATTTTTACTTTCTGGTCTATTAATAGAATGAGATAGTTTCTAGAATTTTCATCTGGATGGAAAGGAATACTGCACTTCTATTGGCTTAATAGCTTTTACTTAAAATTGAAGAAACGTCAAGTGTCCATTGTTAAAGAATGGAAAGGATGGCTGAGGGTGATTGTGAGAAAACTAAAATCCTCCTTACCACCAAGACTACCACTGATACAGACCATTAAAAACAATCTTTATATCCCCTCCTCACCTTTTGTATTTCCTATTTTATTGACTTGGTCAAAACAAATCTTCAGGCCTACCACCTGTAGCACAATGACTATAGCTCCAGCCACATATAACAAGGCTGAGGGTTCGAACCCAGCCTGGGACAGCTAAACAACCATGACAACCATAAACAACAAAAATAGCCAGGTGTTATGCAGGTGCTTATAGTCCCAGCTACTTGGGAGGCTGAGGCAAGAGAATCACTTAAGCCCAATAGTTGGAGGTAGCTGTGAGCTGTGATGCCATGGCACTCTCCCGAGGGTGATATAGTGAGACTCTGTCTCGAAAAAAATAAATAAATAAAAACACAAATCTTCAACATATGTTGACTTGAATAGTTACACCCATCATAAAATAATTAACCTTATGTACTGATATAGGCATCATTAGCAGTGAAAGAAAGAAGAATTAGAGATGAAATCAGAGTGGCCAGGTTTTGCCGAGTATGAGGGAGGAAGCAAGGCTTGAACAGGGTCCTGCAGGCTGAGTAAGATGAGGCAGAGTGGCGTGAAGGGGCAGGATGTTTCCAACACAGAAGCACTACCCTCAACCTGCTGGGAGGGAGCAAGTCATGCTCATCTGCATATGTGTGGAAATGTAAGAAGCAGAGTTTGACTGCAGGAAAGAATTCAGTGCTGTAGGATGATGGGAAATCTAGGCGATTGAGCAGGACAGGCCTGGCATGTTTAGGAATTTTAAGTCTAGAGCAAGAACCTTCATTTCTTACCGGAAGTGGGAGTCACTGTCAGGGAGTATGACAAATGTGTTAGGAGGTTAATCTATTGGTGATGGGCAAGGCAAATTAGAAAGGATAGAACAAAGTAGTAATGAAGACAGTGGCGTAAGGCTAGGGGGTTGGGCATTCTGAAGGAATAATCACTACAATGGGGGAAACTCATTGTATATGGGGTTGAGAATAAGAAGGAGGCAAAGATGACTGCCTGGTGCCCAGTCTGGCAGGCTGGGAAATGGTAATGGCTTTCAAGACACAGGGGAGTAGGTTTGAAGGAAAGAGCATGAGTTGGTTTGGGTATGTTGAGGCTGAGAATATCTGAGAGGAAAGGCTTGAAGTCATCAGATGGTAGAAGACAGATAATGTTAGAAAGGTTACAGAGAAAGCCACAGAAGCCAGAGAGAGAAAATTTCAAGGAAGCATGTGTGCATGTGCGTGCATGTGTGTGTGCACCTGAGTGTATGCCTCGGGGGGAGTGGCCAACTCTGCTAATGCTGCACAGAAATGGGAGCAGGGTGGTTAAACAAAGCACTTGAGATCTGACCTTAAAGAATAAAGTTTCAGGGCGGCGCCTGTGACTCAAGGAGTAGGGCACCAGCCCCATATACCAGGGGTGGCAGGTTCGAACCCAGCCCCGGCCAAAACTGCAAAAAAAAAAAAAAAGAATATAGTTTCAGTTAATGCTATGGAGACAGACAATAGGGTTGATCATCTTGCAAAGATTTCCAGGAGAAGCAGCAGCAAATCAGGTGAAGGGATAGACCCAAAGGATACAGGTCTATCTAACCACCCCCTCCTTTAATTTCTCTGGCAACCTGTAGACAAAGCTCTTAGATGAGAAATTGGCCTTGGAGAGGGAGGTGCTGGGGGAGGACTGCAGAATGCCTGCTTCAGGAACGGAGGAGGAGATTTCAGACGTTGACCTGGAGCTCACTGGATTTCTGGCAGGGAACAGAGGCCTGTAGGCCATCAAGAAGGTGGGATCAGAGGAGACATGTAAGCCACAAAAATCTTCCAGGTTGGTGACAAATAGATCTCAGTAGTAATGACAGCCATGAAGAAGCCAAGGAGGGGCAGATATGCAGGGCGTGCACTTGACTGTGAGCAGCAGATAAAGTCTGGAGGACTCAGAACAGCTCATCCTTAGAGAAGAAAGGGGTCATGAGGTGGGGCAGCCCTCCCTGCGGGCAGTGAAAGGTGCGATGGTTTGGGGGTCTCCGTGGTGATGGGAAGTGACCACTCATGCCTCAATAATTTCCACGTTTGGAGTTTTATTTCTCAGGTCTTATTGGAGAAAAAAAAAAAAAAGAAAAAGGCCCCTCTTTTTGATGGGCCTGAAAGTTCAAACTCTTTTCTTCCAGGTCAAATTCAGCACAGACATTGAGACTTACTAGCTGCCACTTAGCTCTGAGAGGAAACCTCACGGGACACAGTATTTATAGCTCAGGAAACCTAGGGCTCTTCTAAAGGGAGTCAGTTGCATAATGTCAACTCTCTGGAGGTTTTGAGGGTTTTAAGAAAAGTAGGCCTTTATTCCTTTGTGCCGAGCCCTGGGATGCTCCAAGGTCTGTCTGTTACACATGTCAGTGCGCATTGCGGACAGAAGCACGCTGTCTGAGGTGGGGTCTTGGTTTCACATCTAGCTCAGAGCACTTAGTTAAGTCCTATATCCTCTCTGTGCCTCAGTTTTCCTCATCTGTAAAATAATGGGTGTGGAAAAGTACCTGTCAGAGCTTTTCAACTTCATATTCTCTGGGAGTCAGGATTGAAGCCAGTGCCACCAAGAGAGGAGGGGAATGAAGCAGCCCACATTTTCTAGGGGAGCACTCTGGCCTGCCTAGGGGAATGTGGGGCCCAGGCCCAATTCCGTCACTGTCAGTGGCAAGTGACAACCACCCCCATCCCCACCCCCCAGGCCTCTCTGTTCGATTTAACAATAGATAGAGCAAACTACGGCTTCAAAACACACAGGGAGTGCTGTGGGGGCTTTATGAAAAAGACAAAAAGTACATGGTTTAGGAGTCTGGTGAAATTAGACCTCTGAGACTTCATTGGGCAAGAACCACGCAAATCCTGGGAATCCTGGCATCAGGAAGGATCCTTCCTTCCCCATAGAAAGAGGCCCCTGTTCAGTTTCACAGAGGCATTTCGAAAGTCATTGGCTCCCGCACCACAATAGATGGGTGGGATATGGACGCCAAAGCAGTGGTTTTGGATTTTCCTTTTTCACCTGGAGCATTTTTCTGCTGGAAAAATCCATCACTGATGTGCTGCACAGCTAGCGTGTCGACGTGGGTGTGGGGTGGGGGGCGTACGTGTTCCAGGGGATGCTCCCTGTAATCACATCTCTGGAACCCTTCCCTTTCTGTGATGGGATCATTCTAAACGCGGCAGAGTAACCTCCCCAGATCCTGGTCTCTTTCGTCCACCACCCTTGTTCTCTCCTCCCTTTTGCTGACAAACTGCTTGAAGACCTTGCTCTAGTTTCTGGATCTTTCTTGTTTTCAGGTCTCGCCTGCCCCTGGTTTCCACCTGCATCACTCCACAGAGACATTTCCCACTGGTGTCGCCGCGTAGCTGAGTCCATCACTCACCTCCTTAGCAGCACTGAACACAGAAGGCCGTCCCAGCAGCCTGTTGTATTCTGCCCCTTTGTCTATTTCTCTATCCCACCACTGAATAGTATTACTCAGGAAAGAACCCAGGCTCCCATTCCTGGCTCACCTTATGCTCCCCTGTGGGCAATGTCATTTATACCCTGCCTCTGCTAACTCCCTGACTGCCAATGACACCTAGATTTGAACCCCAGGGTGGCCACCTCTTGGGGTCATAATACCCTTTTATTTCTAGTGTCAATTCCCCATGAAGGCCAAGAAACATACATGATTCTTCATAAAATTAATCTTTTTTTTTTTTTTTCTATTCAAGCTAGCAGAATCGAGAGGGTACTTTCAATCAAGATAATCCAATCTCTTGTTAGGAAAAAGCTTGGCTCTACTCTGAAGAAGATTATAATCTCATTGAAAAGGCAAAATATATGTACATAAAGAAATACGTCCCAAGCCAACCTGTTAGGAACAGTTGTGAGCACCCCTGTGGCAAAAATGACTGAATCTGACTAAATGAGGTGCTGGATTCCTTCCCTTGCACAAAGATATCTATTAGTCAGAAAGAGAATCCAGCGTCTGTAGTATTCTATCAGAAATTAGCACCGTCGCTGGCTCTCATCAAAATAACACACGAACAGCACATCTAAAAGCTATTTAGCAGAACCACTCAATATTACAGGCGAGGTTTGAAGATGCCTACTTTGAAATCGTTCCTTTTAATCACAGACTGGAAGCAGTAAGATGTAGGAAAAATTATTCTCGCCTCAAATTAATTAGGATTCTCTCTGGTTGAAAGCCTTCTCGATGAAATAAAAGGAAAAATAATTAATGCTGCCTAAGAGATCGTGATGGAAAAGGGTTATGGGTGAATGCAATGATGATTTAAGCCACTGGAAGTTTGCAAAGCATCTGAGGCTTTCATCAGAGATGTTGGTCACGGCGACCCATTCAGGAAGAAGATTCCTCCTACTGCTGAGTTAGTGACTACAGGGGTCTGTTAAATGGAAAAGAAGCAATGAGACAGTCACGGGTTCGAATGTGTTCAAAGGTTGATTCTAGGAAAGAAAGCTGGCCCATGGCAAACCTGAACCCTGAACCAATGGAGGATTCTTGCACCTATTCCTCCCAGGCTGTCTCCTACTATGCCCTGTTTTCAAATACTCTCTGATAAATTCTGGGGTCCTGGGTCCATTGTGGAGTCTTATTTAGACCTGGCTAAGCCTACATACCTTCCCTCAGCCTTCTTTCCTCCATCACAGAGCATCTGACCAATACCCCATCACCTTGAGGCCTTCCTCATCCCCAGTTACTGTTTTTTATTTGAACAGTAACAATGCAACGCAAAGGAAGGGCTCACAGGGAGAAGCTTGGGGTGCCAGCCCCCATAGTGATGGCACATACACTGTGGAGGGAGGAGTGTTGGCTTCGAAGTAGAACAGTCTTGGCTCAATGTGGAAAGTCCTACATTGAACTTCTTAGGTGGGGGTTCTTGGGTGTGTTGCTGAATTCTCTGACCCTTGATTTCTTCACCTGTGAAGGACAGATCATGTTATCTATTTCAGGGTTGAAGGCATAAGCCAGAATGGATGCCATAGGCTCAGCCTGGTGCTTGGAACAAAGTAGATTCTTTATTCTGTTTGCTATGGCTGTTTTCAAGATCAAGCCAGCAGCTGGCACAGAGTAGGTATTCAATAAATATTTACTAAATGTAAGAATGACTATGGAGGTGAGGAATTATGAGATTCTATTCATGTTTTAGAATAGTGCCTCTTGGTGCAAGGGGTAAAAGAAAAGCAGGGACAGCTCCAGGGTGGACATTAGCAGTTAGTTGCCAGCACACACATTCTCACCGGACCACAGAACTCCTTCTTCTAGGGCAGAACCTGTTTCTTTTTGTCCAAATACTTATGTTTCTGGGACAGAAATTAGTATGGAGTTGGGAGTACCCTTCAAGCTAAGCCAATGAGAACTTTCCCTGGACTTTTCTGCCAGGGACACAGTAGCTTCTGTCTGTTTCCACTGGCACTGCTCAGCCAGGGAGATGTGAGTTTCGAGTTATCAGCAATCATCTTGCCTAGCACAGCAGGGAGACTGAGGGCAGGCAGCCACATGCAGAGCAGAAGGATGGAGAAATTGAGCCCTGAAAACATGTCATCCTAGAACGAGTTGTGCCTGCAACTGCCACAAGTCTCTATTATGCAAGTTGTTAAGTTGTCCTCTTTAGCTTAAGTCACTTGGAGGTAGAGCTTTGTCCCATGGAACCATGGAAGTCCTGACTAGTACAATTAATTAGAGGGCTCTTTCAAAATTTTCTGTGACTCCTACAACTTGACAGTAAGATAAGAAAGACTTTGAAATCAACTGCAGAGGCACTTTGCTGGATATTTAACCAAGGCGCTCCATCTTAACCAAAAGTCTTAGTAAACTGAAAAGTGTTTTCATCCACACCGTGTATCTTTGCCTTTGGTATCCTAAATGCACACAGTGTACACGTGGTGTGATGACATGGCGGGATTTTCTTTTGTGGGTGGTCCTTTATTCCTCCACTTCCTTTACTCACCCCTCACCTGTTCCCATCTCCTTTAGGGTTAGACGTCCCTCAGTCAGGTTCTAAGGTAAACCAGGTAGCTCCCTGTGTTTACCAGGACAAGGAGGTGGAAACTTTTAGGATATAGGAGGGGAAAATACCCTGAGGAAAAAGAAGATACAGGGAGTTAGATTCAAGGTAGGGAGCCTGACCCATCCTTCTTCTTGGAACTCCTTCTAAAATTAGGAAATCTGAGAGCAGAGAGGACTCGTGAAATCAACCTCCTTGGTGAAGCCCAGGGATCCAGTTTGGCTCAGAGAGAAGTTCTCTAAACCAGTGGTCCCCAACATTTTTTGCCACTAGGGGCCAGTTTCATGGAAGACAATCTTTCTACAGACCCTGGGGGAGAGGGGAATGGTTTCAGCATGGTTCAAGGGCATTACATCTCCACTTTAGACATCGGAGTTAGAGTCTCATAAGGAACACAACCTAGGTCCCTTCCATGTGCAGTTTACAGTAGGGATTGCATTCCTATGGGCATCTAATGTCATTGCTAATCTGACAGAAGGTGGCACTCAGGTGGTGATGCGACTGATGGGGAGTGGCTGTAAATGTAGATGAAGCTCACCCACCACTTATCTCCTGGCATGTGGGTCTGGTTCCTAACAGGCCACAGACCAGCATCAGTCTGCTACCTGGGGGTTGGGGACCGCAGCTCTAAACCATCAGGGTAGTAGATAATGGTAGAGTGGAAATCATGTGGGATCAGGTGTATGGAGTAGGGTGGACCAGCTCAATCTCTGGCTTCCTAGTGGGGGGATAAGAACTGGCCAGCCTGCAGGGGTCTTCTCGTGGCCAGAGCCAGAGAGGGTGGGTGGGCCACCTGTGATATCCATAAAGGCTGACGCCAGCAAATCAGCTCCCTCTGCCCCTGACTAAGGCCATAATAACACTGCACAAAGCCCCACTCCTCTTCCCCTGGGGTTTAGGGTCGACTCCAGGAAGGCACAGGAAGGGTGGGAAATCCTGAATGAGAATAAGCTTTCAATCAGAAGTGGTTGAGACATTACCAAATTTGACAGCATTTCCCAGGAATTTCTAAGACCACCTTTCTGGCCATCAGGAAGAAATGGGGTACTGAGAGAGAAGTTAAATCCTGTTAGAGGGAGAAAAAAATGTTACATTCTCTCACCTTTGAGTTTGTGATTTAGGAAATTTGTATCTCCTCCATATCCTTTTGAGCACTGATCTAGTGTCAAGGTAAACTCTTTAGTTAAAGGAAAAGGGGCAAGGGGTTGACCAGCAATCAATTCACCAACTAGCTTCCCCCTTCTGTGCATGTGGTCCACAGCCAGGCCCCACACGTGTGACCATGGGTACCTTTAAGCTTGTATCTAGTGGGATGTCATCCTTCCCTGGCAAGAGGGTGACCAGGCTCCCGTCTCTGAATCTAAAATGCAGATTTGCCCCAGATTGATTAATTTATGCCAATAAAACCATTTAGGTTTTTTGAGGCAGTGGTGTTCAGACTTCAGCATGAATCAGAATTTACCTGGTGAGGAGGATGATGGCATGATGACTGATAAAGCGCAGATTCCCAGTTCTGACCCTTGAATTTTGATTTTGATGTAAGCGATCCTTGGTACAACCTTTGAGAAACAGTGTTGAGGGTATTGAATACCATTTGGGTTTTCCCTAAAGACTCCGAGAATGGAGAAAACTCATTGAAATTCTCTCCTGCAGATTAGTTTCAAATGCAAACTGAAGTTTTTAAGGGTAGGGGGATTCGTGTGAAAGGTAGTTTCTCTAGAAAGTTGACAGCGACTAGGAAAATAAATGTGCCTGGAATAGACATGACATCTTAATCATTGGTACTGAGGAACGATAATGCCAGACTATAGAAAGCTTAAATAAAACTGTAGCTCTTTTTCTTTTATTAAAGAAAGAAAGCCCAGGAGTACAATACCAGAACAAGAACTAATTCAGGAAGCTTGCTGCTATGACATTGTCAGTCACACCAGTGATGTGGATAAAAGCTTTTAGCACATGAATAATTTCAGTGAAAAGGCTTTATCGCTTTTTATTTTCTGGGCATTTACAGGAGAATAAACATGCTGGTATATATTATATATGGAGTGAAAGTCAGCAGCAAATGAAAGCCAAGACCCCCAGACCCAGTTACCAGAACAGACTGTGGTTGCTTAGCAACCAGGCAACTAGAGAATTCTCTCTCTCTTTCTTTCTTTTGTTTTTAGATTGCAGTAACCTTTGATCAATTTTGGCTCTACAACAAAAGCCTTGGATATTTTGATAGAAAGGTACCTGCTAATTTGTAGTAACAAGGACATAGACCGTGACACCAATTTCTCTCTTGGATTTCATGTTAAACAGCAACATGGCCTACAATTCCTTTTAAACTCTTGTGGCTGGGGGGCTGGATCCCTGATGAATCAGAAGGTACACGGTAATTGCTTCGAATTACTGTAAAAGACGTTTGTTGTCTGTCAGTTCCCGTCTAGGCCTCTGCTCCTTGGCCAGCTTTGGGAGCCTAGGTCTTGGTTCTAAATGCCATTCCTAAGGAGGATCTGGATCTCCAAATTCTAAATCCTTGGGAGATTTTAAATAATCATTTCTTTCAAAAGCATCATGGAGTTAGGAAATGCTAAATGGGAAAGGGCTTTATAAATTATCTCTCCTGGTTCCTTGTTTCTATTCAAATTCTTATAAGGCCACTTGCCAGTGTTTCCAAGTTCTGCTGGAGGAAAGACCAGAAAACTCACAGATCCTTCTTCTCCTCAGGGAGCGTTAAAGGTGTGAAAAGCAAGGACAGTGGAGATAATGATCCGATTCAATTCACATGCCCAACATGGCAGGAAAGTGTCTAGCAGCTTGCATACTGCAGGCCTCTGGAGACTCCATAGGATGGACCAGTTATGGGCGTCCAAGGATCGAGCTGCTAACAGTGTGGGTTCTAGAAATCAACCTTATTTTGATTAGATTAACTTTCCTCCATCAATCAGTCAAGGACTCCTAATAGCTTAATAGGCCCATTTCCTTAGTTTGAAAGAGGTGACTGCATGGGTTCCTGACATGGGAGAGGTGACAGGTAGCAGAGGCTAGGAAGGTGAGGAGCATGCCTGTCTGAACTGTGTGGTTCTTCCTTTTTGAGGACTTCTATCAGGACAAGGTGAGTAAGCAGCTTAATTACTTTCCTTTTTGAAAATGAAGGTAAAGAATAACTTTGTAGTCCCAGTGGGCTCTTGGTCTTGAATCATCTTTGGATTATACACTGCCTTCATTAGTCAAGGCTGGTTTCATGGCTTCCCCCATGGCTCAGTTTAAACAGGGAGCATGATTCTTATGGCAAGTGGGTGATAGGTATAAAAGGAAGAGCCTTGGTGTTACTCTCCCATCCTTGTCTCACTTATGTGAGGCCATGCTCTTTGATGTCTGAGGACACAGGGCACAGGGTAAGGGAAATTATCTTTCCAAATCAGCCTGCTGAGTATTGTCAGGAATCTCGAGTTGGTGTATCTGGCCCCCATGTCAGTTTCCTGCTCAGAAGCCCCATGCCCAGGCTGCCGCCAGTTCACTTTACATGGTGAGCACACTGCAGCTCCCTGCACTTGGCTGAAAAGAGCATGAATAACGCTCTTCTGCAATCCTCAGAGTCCCAGCCTGTTCTTGTTAGGCTGGTGTCTAGCACCTGTCACTTTTCTCCCTGTCCTCAATTATTCCCACCTGAGCAATTGCCTGGGTGGGGAAGCACTTTGAACTTAAACTGTCTTGCACCTTAACTTGTGCTTTAATTGCGTTCTCCACCTGCTTCTGCACTCCAGGAAGCCCCTGGAAGCCTGGTGTGCCTCATTAGAACCTGGGGAATCCCAGCGAGGCCCGTCAAAGACTCAGGAGCCAGGGAAAGAAGAATCCGCTGTTCATTTCTTTGTGAGTTGCCACCAACTCCCTAATGAGCTTATCCCTGTGTCCACGAATAGATTAACATTACTGAGATTGCATTTTAATTATTACTGCTTTCCTTTTAGGAAGGATTTGGGATTTTGAGGTCAGTGTTGCTAAAATACCTCCTTCTTTCCCTTGCTGCAAAAGATGCTGAAAACCAGAAATAAATAGGTCAGTGGAACAGTTGAGCTGTTGAAAAGCTCACACACTGGAAGCAGTCACAAAGGGCGATGGTTTTGAGTGGTTGGGGGTAAATATTATGGCTGGGACTATCCCATGCTAAGGCCTGACAACTTATAGTGAACCTAACCTAGTTACTGAGAAGAATGAACCTCCTAATACGCTGTTCATGCCCTGGTTGATGTTAGAGCTGTTCAATTCAGTGGGAAAAGAATTTAATTTAGTAAATAGTACCAGCCAAATTGGTAATTCTGTGGTGTAGGGGCAAATCAGAGGCTTCGCTGAGTCAGCTCTTTGCTTTTCCCCAAGTTGAGTAGAATCATGCCATGGTCTCCGGTGGGTCTTTGTATCTTTTTCCTTGATTATTAACAGTGTACTCTGGGAGGAAGAGGCCAGAGAATTAGCATCATGGGGAAGACGAACTACCAAGACGATAATGACAGGGATGTCACTGGGCTTCAGAGACCAGGAATCTCTAGTGAAAAGTCTTTGAAAGGGGCGTGTCACCCAAGATAAACACACAGTCCTGGTTTCTAATGAATATGAGCCAGAATGCTGATATCACGATATCAGTAAGGACTATGTAAATGTTTGCTCTTAAAATTATTAAAAATTTTTATTCAAAGGGAGAGGAATATCCAGTCAAACAAAGATTCTAATTAGGTGGGTTCTGGTTAACTGAGAATCCTCCATAAACAGCCAAGTCTTGAAAAATAAGTAATTTCTAATTGTGAGAGAGAAAGAATGCACCACACTGTTGGGTTAGGAAATATCAAGCATTTCAGAGGTTTCATCGGATGATAGGTTTCTTCCCCGTAGAGTGTTGTGTCTATGCAGACACTCCCTAAGTACCAATTGATTGTGAAAGGCTTATCTTATCTGCAAGTGTTATTTGATGCTCCCCGGTTTGGGTACCAGGGCAGGTTGCACCATGACTTTGGAAGGCTCTCTCTCCCTTTGCTGGGTTCTGTAAAGAATAGCTCTTTTGCCGTAAAAGCAGGTCCCCAAGGATTGTTTGACTTGCAGTCACTCCTCGCTCCCCTCCAGATCTGTCTAAGGTTGGGGACTCTAGGGAAAATATAGTTTACCCAGCAGGAAAAAATTGTAACCTCAAGCACCTGTGTTAAATAAAGTTAGTCCCTAGGGCTAGGCCCATTGCAGCTCGGGGAGCATCAATTCCTGGGCACCCGCAGCCTTCACTTTATACAGTGCCCAGAGTCAATATGGCTGCCTTCCAGCTTCATTAATTGCTATTAGGGGACACAAAAAGGTGAGCAATCAATGCATGCTTATTTATGATACCCTTGTTCTTGTCATGCTTATTACTACTGCGATGTGTAATGTATTCTGGTCTGCTCATAATTATACTGAGTGTCATTCTTCATATATTTAATTGTTAGGAAATAAAATTTTAATTAAAAATTGGAACATTTTAAAAGGGAACTAATGCAGAGAAAATGCTCCGGGGAAATAAGGTTGATCGAGACATTCATGGATTTTCAACTCTGGGGTAGATCACAATGAATGAAGTGATGGGAGGATTTAGAGAGTCTCTTTTCCTACCTGTCAGTGTCTCCTGCTTTATGGCAAAGAAGGTCAAAGTATATTCATGCCCTGATGGGAACCACAGTTTCATGATTAAATACGCCATAGAATGTTGTACCTTCTAGTGCTGGGAAGCAAGGACATTTAAAAACACATGTTACAGCATGAAAACAGTCTGTTCCTTGATGAGTACACCTGTTATTTATTGGTTAGTATTATAGAGCATTTGCATTGTTCCATTGCTTCATTTCTCTTCAAAGAGTTAAGGAAGGAATCTATGTAGGAAACAGAATCTTGACTAATTAGCAAGGCATGGCCTTCCACCCCCCTATAAACTCATTTATCAGATATGCTCCTATTTTAATCAGTTACCTTATAAAGCAAATACCCTTTATCAGACATGTCTCTATTTTAACCAATTACTTTATTGCATTTTTATTACAAGTGCAAAGGTTAGGTGAAGTCAATGCCTGCCGTCTACAGCGCCCTTAGTCATAGCAAACACTGCTGATCAAGGAAGTTTGGAAGCAGGCTTCTTATTGTCCAAACTGTCCTTAGTGCCTAAGTAATTATTATAAATGTCTTTTATATGTCAACCATTATGTCGAAAGTCTTCTCAAGTTCACGAACATGAGGTGGAAATCACCTCCCCCTTGGAGCCCTCTGATAATCTTAAAAAGATTATTTTCTCAACCCTAAACAAATACATATAAAATGGTCTTTTGTAAGGTAAAGCTTATGATACTAAGTGGTCATGACTAGAAATTGAGAGGAGGATAAGTACTGATTACATACATTAATTTGGGCTGCAATCTCATTTAAATTCTGAGGGTCTTTCTTTCTTTCTTTTTTTTGGCTATTTGACTATTTCAGAGCCTTGTGTTTATTCCAATGGCCACCCACATCTCATATTTCACTGCTGCTTTACAGCGCCCCTAACGTTCGTTCAGAGAATTCTTGCCCAAAATTGTAATCTGCCTCTGACTTTGTTCCTTTTTTTTTTTTTTTTTAAGACAAAGTCTCAAGCTGTCCCCCAGGGTAGAGTGCCTTGGTGTCATTGCTCACAGCAACTTCCAACTCTTGGGCTCAAGTGCTCCTCTTGCTTCACTTTTTCTGTTTTTAGTAGAGATAGGGTCTCACTTTTGTTCCAGCTGGTCTCCAACTCCTGAGCTCAAGCAATCAGTCCATCTGCCTTCGCCTCCCAGAGTGCTAGGATTACAGGCATGAGCTACCATGCCTAACATTTCTTTCTTTCTTTCTTTCTTTGTTTTTTTAGACAGAGTCTTACTCTGTTGCCCAGGGTAGAGTGCTGTGGCATCATAGCTCATAGCAAGCTTTCATTCTTGGACTCAAGTGATCCTCCCAAGTAGCTAGGACTACAGGTACCCCCCACAATGCCTAGCTAGTTTTTCTATCTTTGAAGAGATGGAGTCTGGCTCTTGCTCAGGTTGGTCTTGAATGCTTGACCTCAGGTGATCTATTTGGTCAGGAAGACTTTGGGAAGTGGAGTGAGGCACAGAGCAATAGGGAAGTAGCAGAGCTGAACTGGTGTCTTGAGTTGCTATTGTGGTGCCCTCCAGGCAGAAGGACAGAGTTCTGACAAATTTTACCACCAACAGCTCTATGATCTTGGCCTTAATTTTCTTATCTGTATTTCTAAGGATGCTGCTAGATGACTATCTCTCCACATGTGGCCATTGGCATCACTTAATGCTGATTAAAAAGTGTGGGGTCTGGCCTCTGTACAGACCCAGTTGATGGTTGGGGCAGGCTTGAGACTCAGCACATGTGTAACTCACCTGCCAGTGCTACTTAGACACCCAGCAATCTGAGTACAACTGGATGGATGAACCCCCAGTCTTCCTGTGTTCTTAAAACCCATGTTACCGGTGGGGGCAAAGTATGGGTGGCTGGTCCTGGTGTATATGTTAGTGGTTGGGTCTGGACTTGATGGGGAGTTATTTTAGGAGAAAGGGAAAGGCATTGAGTCCCACCCCTCCCTGGGTATCATTCAGTAAAATATTGACTGTGGGTTTTTCATAGATAGACTCTATCAGTTTAAGAAATGTACCACCTATACCTATGCTCCTCAATGTTCTAATTTGAAAGGGATGCTGGATTTTATCAAATGCTTTTTCTGCATCTATTGAGAGGATCATATAGTCCTTGGTTCTGCTTCTGTTGATACGGTGAATGACGTTGATGGACTTTCGAATATTAAACCAACCCTGCATCCCTGGGATGAAACCTACTTGATCATGATGTATAACTTTTTTGATGATAAGCTTCAATCTATTGGCCAAGATTCCAAGATTTTGTTGAGAATTTTTGCATCAATATGCATTAGTGAAATTGGTCTAAAGTTTTCCTTTTTATCCAATGACTTTTTTCTTTACCTAAAGATAAAGGACATATTGAAAGGAAGACATTTTTATAGCATTCAGGACATCAAGGGTAATACAATGATAGTCATTCCAGAAAAAGAGTTCCAAATTTGCTTTGAAGGGTGGTGTAGGCACTGGCATCAGTGCATAGCTTCCCAAGGGGAGGACTTTGAAGATGACTGTGATGATATTCAGCAAAGAGGTATGTAGCACTTTTCTTAGGATGAGTTTGAGAACTTAATTGTCAGACATATGACTGTGTTCCCATAAAATCATAACACTGTATTTGCACTGTACCTTTTCCATGTTTAGATATGTTTTGATACATAGATATCATTGTGTTACAATACTCTACAGTATTTAGTACAATGACATACTGTACATGTTTGTAGCCTAGGAGCAATTGTCTATACCATTTAGCCTAGGTGTGTAGGATATACCAGCTAGGCTTGTGCAAATACATTCTATGATAGTTGCACAACAAGAAAATCACCTACTGACACATTTCCCAGAATATATTGTCGTTAAGCCATGCATAACTGTAGAGCACATATAACAACACTTATTGAGCAGCTACTGTGTGTTGGCCACTGTAGTTTGTATCTTAACATACGTCATCTCATTTAATTTTTCATCTTATGCTATAGATACAATTTCATTGTAATTTAACAGAAATCTGATGTGTATCAAGGTTAGATGATTTTGTTCAAGGTCATGGAGCTGATAGGTAATGAAGGCAGGATTAGAATCTGGGTGGGCCTAACTGGACCAGCTACTGGCTGTCCTTCACAACTCCCCTTTATGGAATGGTGGCTGTGCAAGGAATTGAAAGCAAACCAAGCTAGAAGCCACTTTCCTATGGGACACATACAAGCACATACATGTATACACGCTGTTCGGTTCTGAGAGCTCCTTAAGCTTGAACCCAGAGCTTGACACCTCTGAGTTTCAATCCCTTCCCAGATTATCTCTGACCCCTTCTATCCCTTCAACCTCATGCAGCCAGCATGAGAATTCAGGACTTAAATCATGTCCTTTTCCAAGAGCACAGGGACATTCCCTAATGTCATCCTAGAGTACTGAATCTGCAAAGCAGGCGGTGAAAGGAATAAAGAATTGTTTTTTCTTTGGACTTAGGGGAAAAAAATGCCTCGCTTCAGTAGATAATTTATTATAAAAAATTCGGGGCAGTCATAAAGTTTGAAATTTAAAATGGTTGCCTATTTTAAAGGCATATGAACTTTATGGGCACCCTGTATAATTATGGCAGAACATATTATTGGTAACAAAATTCTCAAAGTGTATTTCAAAAATTGTTGTAAGAAATAGTAACTACATTCCCACTCTCCCCTTCCTCCGACAGAAAGCCCCGGGTGTGTGGCGGGGGACATACCACCCACTCTCCCTGGCCCAACCCGAATCTGCTCCTCGGTGTGTTTGTACAGTTCAGGCTGCTGGGAGCCAGGTGTGTGCTACTATAGGCTGAATTTGGCTGTAAATTACGTTTTGTTTTCTGTCAGCTGCCTAATGAAATTGTATCTATAGCATAAGATGAAAAATTAAATGAGATGACATATGTTAAGATACAAACTACAGTGGCCAACACACAGTAGCTGCTCAATAAGTGTTGTTATATGTGCTAAAATCATATTTGCTATCAGAAGTGACCCAGGCCACAATAGTGATGTATTAAAGTGCTGCAGAGTCATGGGGGTGCAGGTTGACCAGGCTCCTCTTACTCTTTTGCAGCCTCCAGCATGTGGTCCAAGAAGGTGTATTTGGGGCACCCAGGGCCCAGACCAGGGCTGAACGTTCAAGGTGTATTTTGCAGGAAAGCAGCACACTGAGCCTCAGTTTCATCCACGTCATTGAAAACATGGCCAGCTTCCATACAGATCTCCAAATAGGCTTAAGATGTTGGCCAAAACCTTCCCCTTAATTGCATCGTGTGACAAAACGCAAAATATATCACCGTAATTGCTTTCAGGCACGGGGTTCCGAAGCATTTTGACTATATTGAAATGGATATTTGAACTCACAGACAACAAGCTTAATTTTCCCCAAATGATTGATTAGTTCTTGTCATCTACCAGATGTCTATTTTTTTTGTTTTTAGAAACCAAAGTAAAGTGTCTTTTTGATGGGTGATAGCCCCAGCCTTGTGACTTCAATGCTCACTTCCCAGCCCCTGATAAGCTTTCCTATGTGCTGTCTTTCCCATGTGTCTTTCTAAATTCCTCTTCTCTCCTCTTCCTGAATCCCCGCCACATTCACAGGAGCACCAGTAGGGTTGGATCTGGCTTCTGAAGTGTCATTGCTGGGAACCTGTCACTCTGTCAGGGACTGTACTTCCTGTGCCCTTACTGAGGGCTGGCCATCACCCCGCACCCTTGATCTCCAGCTTTAGATCACCCAGGGGGAAAGTGGGAGAGGCAGAGTATGAAATGAGCCCTGGCCCATCTCCAAAGCCTGTGGCTTTGCGTCTCTGCCTTTGTTTTGAACCATGGGTACACTAGGACAATCGTCCCTGCAACCCCCACAGGGCCCTGAGCTGGGCCTTTCCCATAAGGAAAGGCCTTATTTGGGGCTTTAGTGATCTGTAGGTGCTGAGACTTGAGATTCTTAATCATTTTGTCTTGAATTTTGTGTTTTGTGAATGAGTATGATGGGACAACGGTGCATGTGTTGGGGACATAGAACTTTGAGTCAGCATGATGTCACCCCTGTGACCTACCTGTCTCCTTGGGACTGGTTCTCAGCTACCCCTTGGAGTCTTAGGCCCCACTCAGCCCCCCTCTCCTTCACTCTCTCCCCTGCTCTCAACCACTGCCACCCTCTACCGGAATATTGCCTCTGGCAGGGCCTGAGTGTGGGCACGGAGAAGGTGGAGATCAGGTGTGTGTCTTTCAGCCTCTGAGGTTGATGGTGGCCATCCCTAACCAGATGGCAGGGCCACAGTGTGTTTGGCAGATGGCTCAGCTTGGGGCTGTCATTTGCCTCTAATCCAGACACTGAGCATATCCAGGTGCAGTAATTGCAATCCTTGGTGGTTGCCTATCTGTGGGGGTGGGGAGCCAGGTGTATGGGAAGGGGAGATGGATGTGCCAACCCCCACCAAGGGCACCTCATTTTCATCTTGCCCTGAGCCTAGCTAATGGCAAAGCTGGCTCTGGATAGGTCCTAGGATTGGAGGGAACAAAGTAGTAGAAAATAGGTGTCCCAAAAGTCATCCATAAAATCATCATACATAGGAAGAAGGGGAAATTGTGGCTAAATGGACCTTTATTTATAAAACATTCATTACAGAATATCCTCTAGGTGTTGGCCTCCTCTTTGTAGAAGCTCAGTGACAAAGATGCTGCCGTGTTGATCTCCATTGAGGAGAGAGGCTCTGGGAGCAGGTCTGATTTTAGGGGTTTCAAAGGGTAGCTCTGACCAATAGTGATTCCTTCCTTAGGCACTGACTTTAAACTTGACCCTGATGAAATTGCCACTGTGTAGTCTCCATCATAAAAATGGTGACCCCAGAAACTCAGAGGGATTAAGTTTCTCCCTTATGGTCATGGTCATGTAGCTAATGCATGGCAGAGTTGGACTTTAGTCATTGAGTCCAGGCCTAAGTGACTCCAAAATCCATCCCCTATTGTCCATAATTTGCCACTGAGTCAAGAGGAGATTGTTTACCACCTGAAGCTCTAGGACTAAGCGGAGTCTGGAGTCTGGGAGAGGCTGAGGTGGCATTTAGGGGAATGTGTTAGGAGGACTAACACATGGTGTAGAGGGCTTGGCTCCTATAGTCCTCCTTCCCTCTGAGGTTTTAAAGCTACGTGGAAGCTTTAGAAAAATTGTCCTATTCAATAGACAGAGAGAATGCCATTTAAAAGGACTTGAGGGGACAATATTTTCTCCACAGATCAGTTCCAGGAATAAGTTCCTGTAAAACCCAACATTTCAAGTCTCAGCTAATGTTGAAACAAGTGTCAAGGAGAGAAAGCCACTCTACCAAGAACTTAACTTGAAATTGAGGCACCAGGAGATGGTTCTAAAGCTGGGTCAGACCCAGAACAGGTGGCAAGAACAAAGCCAAGAGGCAAAAGGATGGCAATTTTGGGACCTATTAGATGGGAAGAGTTTGGATGGAGATTTCAAGGTCAAGTTCATTTACTTGATCTCTGCAGAGGATTTTCCTAATATAGGAATAAAGGAGACAAAACTTTAACCCAGTCTCTGGTTTTCTTTTCTTTCTTCCCACATTTTCAGGTTCATGGAAGGTGAGGGTCAGTAGCTGTGAGCATCCATGCATGTCTCCCAATTTACGTGTATCACGAAACAAGCCCTCATGTCCAAAGAACATCTGTTTGCTGAGCCTCTCACTTACACCCACCCTGCCGAGCCCACAGAGCTCATGCTGCATTTGACATTCCTTTTCGACATATGTGCTCAGAATTCAAAGGAAACAGAGTCTGCAGAGGATTGATTTCTTTCCGTTTGAAAACTGAAGAGGAGAAGAGGCCTGGAAGCATCTGACTGAGGGGGCTGGGCAGGGATCACACAGGCTGGGCCTGGAACTGCAGCCACAGAGACCTGCCCCTCCCTAAGGACAGCACCCTGCTGTTCCACTTCTGCAGGGCAGGCTCTGAAACTAGAGGAACTAAGATCACAGCGTCCTTCCTCCCACTGGCGCATGGGACACAAGCAGAAAGCACCAGAGAGGCAGCAGGGTGAAGCACTGATTTCATGTCAGTGAGAGATGAGTTCAAATCCAGATTCCACTGTGTATTAGATGTTTGCCCTCTGGTGAGTAATTTAACCTTGCTCAGAATCGGTTTCCTTATCTGTGAAATGAGGAAAATGTTAATAAGGGTCGTTATGAGAATGAATGAACTAATGCATATGAAGTTCTGGCTCAGGAAGGGCTCAGTAAATGACATTTATTGAAGCAACTATATTTATAATGGCCTCTGAGAAACCAAAGTTGGGGCTAGTGTTGTTCTTGAGTTTTGCATTGGACATGACTCCAGAAAACAAGCTGAGGGTAGTCCCCTGGGTGGGCCAGGGTGGATGGAGGAGGCTGAGATGCCTCAGGATCAACCTGGCAGTCATCAATCCCTGATGAGGTTGGGAAGAGCTGAAACTGCATAAGCAGAAAGCAGAGTCTGCGCGAACTGTCCTCTTGGAAGCCATGTTGAAGGCACTGGGACAAGGTGTGTCTCTTGGGCTGAGTAAAAGTGCAGATCACTGCCTGTTGTGGTCATGACAACAATGACAGCCTGTATTCAGGAAGGGAGACTTTTTGCCCCAGGACTGCCTCCAGGGGCTTAGGAAACAGGTCCCTTGCGGAAACCTGGGGGAGGGTATCCAGTGGTTGATTCTTTTCTGTGGCATCAGAAACAGCAACTGAGACCCACAGGTCAGGGCAAAGGTACTAAAGAACAATGGAGAGCCAGGGCATCCGCTGGCCTACCAAGTGATGGCCCAGTGACGCTGTCCCCAGCTGCTCCTCCCCACCACCCTGTCCCCACTGCTCCCCTCCCTCAGCAGTACACAACCATGCAGGTGACCACGGGAGAGAAAGAAGAACCAGTGGGAGTTCGGGATTTATTAGTCCAGTGGAGACAATTGTGATTCCTTCCGGGACGGGAAAGGAATGGGCTTTCAGGGCATCCCTCATAGAGAGTGGGTATGTGTGCAGGAAGGGACCTGACTGCCCATTTTCCCATCGCTTATGCTCATGCAGCAAACCCTCTGACCTTCTCCCTGAGTGTAACTGAGGAGGGGAGAAGAGGCTTGGCAGGAGATGGGAGGTGGGCTGACAGAGGTGGACTCCCATGGTGTGGTGAGGCAAAGGCCATGTGTTGCCTGTGGGCTGGGCAGGTGTGGCAGAAGGTGGATTGGCTTGAGTTGTTCAAACCCACCCAGAGGCAGGAGTTGGCTGGGTTGGGTGCCTGGGGAAAAGACTTCCTGGCCTCAACCCAGGACTCCCTCAGTGATTCCCAACTTGAGGCCTGTCACAGGGGTGTGAACAGAGAGTTGGGATTAGTAGGGAGAAGATCTTGACAGCTCCAGGTGGCTAAGAGCTATTCCTCCTGCCCTAATGCATCGGAGGTGGAAGGGCCCAGAGGGTCAAAAGGAAGAAAAGGAAGGGGCAACCCAAGGGCTGAAGGAGGGCTGGGAGGGACAAGTAATTGTGATCACCATCTCTCCAAGAGAGATGATAAGTCCAAGTCTTGTCAATATCTTGACAAGTCCAAGATATTGTAGGGAGGGGAGGAGGAGTGTGTGAGTGATAATTTGAGTGCAACACTGAAGTCTTAACCTGGATTGACTTGGAGTAGGTGGATATTTTTAAAAGACAGAAAGGAATTGGGATGCTATGCTGGGTTACCAGTTGGGAGTGACAAAAGGCAGGGGCAATGGCTCACACCTGTAATCCTAGCACTCTGGGAGGCCCAGGTGGGCGGGTTGCTTAAGCTCAGGAGTTCAAGACCAGCCTGAGCAAAAGTGAGACCCAGTCTCTAAAAATAAGCAGATGTTGTGATAGGCACCTATAGTCCCAGCTACTCAGGAGGCTGAGGCAAGAGAATCATGGCCCACTTGACTCCAGAATCACTCCCCACAGGAGTTTGAGGTTGTTATGAGCTGTGACATGATAGCACTCTACCCAGGGTGCCAAAGTGAGAGTCTGTCTCAAAAAAAAAAAAAAAAAAAGGCAGGGCAGGATGGACAGAGCGAGAGCCTGGGTGTGGTGTAGTCCAGCTGATGTTACAGGTTGAATTGTGTCTATGAAGTTCACAGGTCAAAACACTAACCCCCAAGACCTCAAACTGTGACCTTATTTGGAAATAAGGTTGTTGCAGATGTAATTAGTTAAGACGAGGTCATCTTGGAGTAAGGTGGGGCCCCAATCCAATAGGAGTGGGGCCCTTCTGGAAAGAGCACCATTGGGATTATGAAGATTGGATGGTAGTTCCTGCCCCATATTAAGGAACTACTAGAAGCCAGAGAAAAGCCTGGGACAGCTTCTCCTCTCTCACCTTCAGAGGGAGGATGGCCCTTCTGACACCTTGATTTCAGACGTCTGGCCCCTACAGCCTTGGGGCAACACATGAATGTCATTCTAAGTCATCCAGTTTATAGTCCTTTCTCATAGCAGTCCTGGAAACTCACACAACCTCTCAGGATCACCTCAGTTGGGTGATACCAGGCCTTTGAACCTCCTCCCTTTGAACCCCCTCCTCATTGGTCATGGTTGCCTCTCACCTCTGAAGGACACAAACCAGGTGATGCAGGGTCGAGGATTCTTCCCAGAGAAGGGCTCAACTGTGGCTATCCTGCCAGGGCTGAGACTGGGTGAGAGAACTGAGGCATTCATTCACCCCAGGTACAAAATTCTAGGGGCTACTATACCTTAGCAATGAGGTAAATGATATTTCAACGCAAGACTTAAAAATATTAAAATTAATGCAACCACCCAAGATGGGCCAGAACAGTAGTGCTGATTTTTGCCTTTGCTGCAGGTTGCAATGTATCTTGGAATGGCATCCCCTACAGCTGGGGAAAGGAGAGCCTTGGACCCGAAGGGGACATATAGGTGGCACCAAGGCAACTGCCAGGTCCAGAACCTGGTGGCAGGACTCTGCCCTGGATGCTCAGCCATTGCCCTCTACTGCCGGTAAGCAGCCAGAGGAAGTGTTTCCAGGTAAAGAAATGAACCAGAGTGGAGACCAACATTCAGGAAATGAGGGGATGCAGTGCCCACATGGTGCAAAATCACATCTACTCATTGCTCTGTGAAAGGTAAATACCAGCCAGCAGCTGAGAGTTGGGTCACGGAGTCCTGGGCCTGTGTTGTAGGCATACGGACCCCACTGGGCTCTGATCAGGAGAGCAGGGTGCCTGCCTTGGCTGCGGGGCTGGACCCTGTACTGCTGTGGACACAGATCAATGTAATGACATCCAAGGTCAAGGGTGTTCACCTGTCTCTCTCTTGCCACTCAGACTTTTGAGTGATGTAGGGCCCCTGCCTGGACTTGTTCCCTGCTGCTTAAATGACAAATCTGATAGGCGCCCAGTGTTGGACTTGAATCTGATAGGCTGTAGGCTGTGACGGATGGATGGACAGTCTCTTTGCAATGGCCTCTTATCTTCATGACGAAGGTGCCCTTCCAAGTCCACCTGAGCAATTCATACCTGTCCTTCCATGCCTTGATTTTTGCTCTTCCCCCGTCCATTGGCAGAGCCTAAACAAGAGACAACCTTCCCTTGCTGAGCCATTATAAATCCCCAGCTTAGCAGATTTCAGGCTGATTGCCTGGACTCAGTTTTCTCTGCAAGGGAGTCTCCTTGGTCTTGACGGATGGCCTCATGCTCAGGACACAAGTTTTAACCTAACCAGAAGCACCACGGCTGTTTAACAACACTGGTTCTTAGCCAACTCCTTTGGAAAGCATTGTCAGTGGAAGTAGTAAGTTTAGCCTTCGTGTTGAACCACAGAGTGTGTATGTTGGCTTCGAGCTCCAAGGAGCCCTTACCTTCTGAATAAACATAGCGTCAAAGGTTATTCTCTCTTCTTCCCATCAAATTTAAATTTAGCAAAATTAGGTTATGGATTTTCCTTTATTCTCTGTGGTCACAAATGTAATGCCAGATTTTTTTTCCCAGAGAGCTTTTCATCCCACCTCTACTCCATGTCAAGGTTGTCAGAATAGTAATTTATTCATATTTTTGACCTCTGGGGAGGACGATATTCAAAGGGTCAGGGAGTGTTATTGGATGTCAGGATGAAGATTCACAGCTCGTGGTGCCTTCACAACGTTCCATTTAATCAGGTCCACACGAATGTGGTTGAGGCGGTGGCTGCTGTAATTACCCCTGAAGGGCTACTGCCCTTATTAGTAATTACACCATTTTTATGCATTTTCCAACATGCTCAGCGTGGAAGAGGGTCAGAGCCTGCTTAGTTTTCCCTGTAAGGAAGTAGAGGCCAGTGATTTCTGCCTCTCTGCTTGGCTCACCATGAGGACCTCCTGGGACCTCTTGCCAAGCTGGGACAAGGGTGAGGGGGCAGTGGAGGGTCTGGCTGGGGCTGGGCCACCTCACTTGTGTGGTCTCCTTGCTAGGCCACTCTGAGATCTGCCTTTTCCTAGAAGGGCTCCTGGTGCGGCTCCTTTACCCAGAATGTCAAGGCCCAGGCAACTCCCGAAGCTTAATGATTTTCTGGGAACTGTGTGGAGAGGCCTAGGGGGCTGAAGGAACAATTATCAATGCTAAATAATAACAATAATTATTCTCTGATTCATGAGCGGAATAAATCGCTCATTCCTGGCCCATAGCAGATATAGCCCAGACGTATTCCTCCTCAGCAGAGCCTGTGAGCTCATTTAGAATTCCTGCTGAGCGACGTCTTGCTTGTCTTCCGGGGGCCCTGTGTCCCTAGTCATTTTAAGCAGCTTGGGAAGAGCTTCTTTAACCCCCGTTGTATTTTGATTGGTTTGTCCCAGTACCAGATCAATTCAGGTAGAGGGTGAGTCAGGCTAAGGGCTTTGGAACTAGCCAGACCTGTGTCTGCTCACTTCCCTTCAATCCTAACCATACCACATAACCCCTCTGAGCCTCAGTTTCCTCCTTTGTAAAATGAGAGCAAATAGTGTGACTGCACACAGGGCTGTTGAAATTGTGCGGCACACTGAATATGAATTGACATGGAGAACATTTTATTTTCTTCCAAGCTCGTACAAGAGAGAGCCTCTGATGTGAAAAGGATGCCTTGATTAGCTCACCTGGGGTTGAGCCCCCCGGGCCTGGGTATCGACTGCATCTAGGCTTCCGAGGAAGCCAGAGCCTGCACTGCAAAGGAAAGGCAGGGGAACTAGGGGGTGGGCAGGGAGGGAGGAGTCCACGGTGGGGATGGGGGAAGGAAAGGGTGAATGAAATGGGGAGTGGTGTGGAAAGCAGCACCATTCCAAGTGACTTCTCCAAATCTTCCAGAGACTCTGAGACATCCTAGAAATGTTTGCTGAGGCTTTCTTTCTGTCTTTCTTTCTTTCTTTCTTTCTTTCTTTCTTTCTTTCTTTCTTTCTTTTTTTTTTGAGAGACAAGCTCTCTCTCTCTGGCTCAGGCTGGTCTTGAACT